>JBBBVU010000014.1:14813531-14828825 GCA_037177055.1 Atherinosoma microstoma
TTTTCCCCTTTCTTTTCAACTCTATATCTAAAAGACAGATTTTAGCACCAAAAGATTCATCTTTTAAGTTGCACTATATTAATTGCAATGATTAATTTAAAGTTATGTATAATAGCATTTGCTAAAAAAAAGTATAAATATACTATTTATAGTAAAATTTGAATATGTTTAGTCAAGTAATGCAAAAAAGTTTTTTCCTTGGAAAAGAGTACTTTTACAATGTGGCCTGAGTAGTTTTACTGACAGCAAGTAAAGGATATAAATTCTGCCTGTGACAGGTTGTACTTTCATTCTACAAGAGGTGATACCAGGGGATCCACAAAAAGTTTATTTTCCAGAGTTACAACTTTAAGTTTCCTCTCTAACAACTTTATGTTTCCCAACCAATGATGCAAAAACTGCAAATGATGCAGCAATATACATTACGCAATGCAACAATATCCATTCAAATAGCTTAAAGGTGTAATTTAATATTTTACTAATTTATTCTCTCCTGAAAATTTAATCCACTTCAAGACTTTAGATAAAAGGTGGACAATTGTATCATGAGGAAGAACAGTTTGATTGAACAATAATGGAATCATTCAGTAATTACAAAACCTTTCGTCGGATCTTTTAGATGGTTTCTTCTTGTATTTCCTTAAGTGTGGTGAATTTTGCAGCACAAGCATGATCAGTCTTAAATGCTTTTAAAAAACAAAAAAAATAAAGTAAGTATTACACTTGTTTGGTTATTCTTTGATTTCTGTAACATGCACCAAATGATAGAAAGATACTGTAACTTTTCTAATGAATGTAGATGCTGCAGGTTTGAAAACTGTAGATAATTTACCATGTTTCCAGGATACCATCAGCACAGCCATCTGCATTTCTTTGTGCTTGTTTACCACCCAGAGAGTTTGGACTGTGTTAAAGGTGATTAAAAAGTTAAGAATGATCATTTTGACGATGCTGCCAGCTAGACAGTTGGCACAAGGTGGATCATTTGCTTCAGTGTGTGTCTGGTAGGCAAACTGCAAGGGGTCCAGCTGGTCTGTTTGCACCGGACTCACGTTGAGGTGCTAAAAGATTCCGTTGCATCTCACTGAGGAAAAGTTTACATTTTGAATATAAAAAAGTGTTTTACCGAAAAAACAGTTCGCTAATAATTAGTGCAACATTTGATTTATAAAGCAAATTACTGATGAAATAAGGTAACAAAATCTTTCAATTTACTAGACAGTATATTTCAGAAGTATGTAGAGCGGTTTCATTTAGTTTAATGCTTATCTATCTTAAAATCTCCATAAAATACAGGATGATTAAAAAGCTCATTTTAAATGTGCATGTATGGTGTAAATTTTGTTCATATATATTGGACACTGTACTTATGATTCAGAGAGGGATGCTTAATTCAGTAGCATTTAACATTATGATAAAAAAAAAAAACAAACAAATGTGATTGTAGAGAAATACCTGACATTTGAAAGATATTAATGATGGCAAAACTTTAATTTCCACCTTCAACTATCTTTCTGATTAGCAGTAAAATGAACTGCTCAGCGAACAACCTCAGTAGAGATTATGTAAGATGCATGTTTTATTATTGCATGAAGTACTTTGTGTGAGGTGCTGCTTGGAGACACTTCCAGTCACTTCAATGGCTTCCTAGTCTGTTTACCTCCTCCCTCCCCTTGACGTGAACATTTCAAACAAGGATCAGGTCTGTGCTGGAATACATTCTGTACCTGACTGTCTAAACCCATAAAGTACTGTACAAGCCTCACAAAAGGATTTGGCAGCAGCCAGGTGTCATCCTCTTCTACTCAAAAAATCAAAATGCAGCATCCCTGATGCCTTAAAATAGCCCCTCATCCATAATGCACCAGCAGCAGCTCTGCCCACAGAGGCGCTTCATATGGGACACACTGACAGACATCTGCACTCAATGCTTGGGTGCATCTCTTAAAGCTGCTCTCTCCCTCTTCTGCCTTTCTCCTGTTCAGTGCAAAGCACAGCAAAGTTTGACTTTCCATTCATTCATTCATATTTTATTCACATCTTCTGCTCATGCAGAATTTTGTGCCTCATCCATCTTGCTTTCCTTCTGTTTCTTTTTTCCTCCTCTGCCTCACTGTTTCCTGCAACCTATTGTATGAATTATGAATATCAGCCATGCTGGAGACTTTTTTTTTTATCAACCCAAAGTCATGGTTTTTGTGGTGTCGTACATGCATGTTGCTAAGTTTACACTGGATTTAATTAAAGGCTTTCATAAAGTACACACATCGTTCTCTATTTCAGATGTTTGGTTAGCTTGTGCAGTGAAAAACAAAACAAAAATCCCAGATCCTCATCATACACATCTGTAATGCATACACTCAGCAGCTGAGCTGTCAGAGAGCACAGCCAGCCATTACTTCTACAGAACACTCTCTGTGAACACAGAGCTACACAGGGGACGCCCCCACATGTCGAACAAGCCCTCATATTCCTTCATCACCGCAAGACTTTCTGCCATCTCTAAACTTTTGGCTTTTGGCATGTTGGAATCCATAGTTACCAAAATATATATGATAGGATTGCAGTTTCCTTGTTCAGATTGTGTATTTATGAGTTACACCCCATAGTTGTACACACACCTACGCACACACCTTTTAATTCAGAAGAGTGTGTTTAAATATGGGGCCATTTCATATGGTTTGAATAAAACTTTTTGATGTAAATGACCGTACACAAAGAGTGACATTCATTTCTATACATGTTTTGAGTTTGATGCTATATGATGCATGTTTGTCAATGTCAGGCATTGGTTGTCAAACTATACATTTTTGCTGAAAGATGCCATTGCATCTAATTAAATATTGCGTGACCATCCTGTGCCATGGTCAATCACAATAGTCGTGAATGAACTCAGTATACGCTTGCGACACACAATCCCACTGGATAGGGTAGGTGGAGATGAAAGGAAAGAGGGGAGGGGAGGAGTGAGGGCGGAGAGGATGATGTGCAGAGCATAGAGAGCTTCAGTGACGTAGCAAGGGGTTGTATACCGAGAGTGGTAGAGAATAGAAGAGGAGGGGGTGTAAAGACAGAGAGAGGGATAGACTACTTACAAGCACGCTACAGTACACTTCAGTGTTACCCAAGAGAGAGCGCACACCATGACTGACTAGCAGGGAGAGTTGAGAGACGGGGAGTGTGCTCTCCTACCTCCATCTGAGTAAGTATGCTGCTGTCCGTGCTACATCTATTCTCTCGGCTGCAAATTGCAGAGGCATCCTCCATAAACTTGACAAGAGACCTCTGCAAGCTTTTTCAAATGTACCTGGTTTGCTGGTGTTAACAGATGTAAGTGTAGTTAGTGGTTTAGTTTGCTGTTTTTCAATCCTGACTGAAAGTTTGACCAGCGGAGTTTGTGTATGTAGCTGCCAAAGTGGAGAACAGTGTGATTTTTACGTGTATTGGAGCATTTGAGGAAATGTGATGTATACTCAAATTTCAGCACTGACATTTCTGTGAAAAGTCTGTGTTGCACTAAAGCAGAAATTGGCATTTAGAGCAGCGGTGTGACAGAGGAGCAGTGGTGGGAAGCTGTGGGCACACTCGCTCATGCTTTCTCTGTCAGTAGGGGGAAGGAGTGCATTTGGGACCGCTAGGCTTCCTGTGTGGGGTCAATTAAATACTGCATGAGACAGAGCACTAAAAGCCTGTCCCGCGAGGAGCGAAGTGCTTTGTGTGTTTGTGTTCGTGCATGCATATGTGTGTGTGTGTGTGTGTGTTAGTGCATCAACGTGCAAGCTTTGATTAAATTTGATGAACCAGCAGTGTTGAAAGGACCTGATATCCCAGTTCCAGCTTTGAATTCCTGTTTAGAAACTGTGCTTTATTGTTGAACTATGAGACAAGAGAGCAGTTTGCATACTCTTCCATTCATGTAAAGAATTGGTCTAATCAAGGAGATATTGCAATTTTCCATATTAAACATCTCCATTTTCTCCATCTGTCTTTTTTAACTGTAACCCTGCAATCTTTACTCACAAATTAGCTTTTGTTTTGTTGTCCCAACACTGTGCACTCACAAACACTGTTTAAGCCACACTACAAAGAAAATATTTTGATGTAAAGCTGAAATGAGTGAATATGTAGGGCACCATTACATATTGATAAGTCTGACATTCCCACAGTTTGCTCAACCCACCAGTCAAGATGCACCAATTAGGCCTAACTCAAACCTAGAGCCTAAATCAGGTCAGCTTTGAACAAACATATCTGATTTAATGAAGGATGCAGCACTGTGCAATTCAGCATTACGCTCAAGGTACACAGCTTTATGTGGGTTAGCTCCAGCCTCTCTATGCTTTGAAGCAGTTTGGTGAAGTCAGGTTGAGGGATCCCTAGGGGGATGAGAGCCTAAGTATGCGCAGTGTAACCGACAAGGCCAAGTTGACAGCGTGGATGAAAGATAGAGATTCCTTGCCAAGCTTGCTGCGTCCCGCTCCTCTTCCTCCATTCAATGTAAGCTTCACTGTCAGTCAGAGATGAGTCACATCTTTTCATCGACATAGTTGCTTGAGTAACACTTCTTTGGTGCAGTTGGCTAAATAATGATGGGTTACTTTTTAAAAAGTGAATGTTAAAATGTAATGAAAGTAGAAGGGTTGTGAGGTTTACCAAGGCCTCATTACAGATAGGCAAGGAATTCAGAAGTATCATTCGAGCAAAAGGAGGGTGGAGCTGCAAAGGACAGTATGTTGTATCAATCTGGGTGGCTCTCGTATTGATCCACTCTGCCCTACTCTGGTTGCACTTCTCCCTGAATGATCCACCTCTCTCCATGATGCTGCCTCAGCTCCTGCTGCACTCAGATACTGTAGTTCGGTTCTGCACTCAGAAGTTAAAAGGCTGGACATGGGATGTTGCCTGAAGATGTGTTGTGCCCAGATTCGTTGGGAGAATCTTGAAGTCTGTTCACCTTCATGTGCTTTTCACCTAGAGTTGGTACATAGCAAGACCTTTTTTTGATGCATGTGCTTGTTATGTTCTGAACATTGGTACTGAATCATAGGTGATATTTGTACCTGATTAGTTAGGCTGAGGAGGTTAAGTACAGTTTGTTTGTTTGTTAACAAGTTAATGCAAAAATCATTAACTTTATTCATTTGTTACCAGCAGTGGCCCAACTTCATTATGATTATCTTCAGCCTTACAAAATTCAGGTTCCAGATTGCTCTGAATTATCATATGATCTTTTCTTTAAGGTTTGAGTGGCCCTTGAATATCAACTTGGTTTACCTTTTTTCTGACCAGCATCACCACTTAAACTATAATGATCCTAGAACAGTTGCAGATGGTGTGACATTAAATCAAAATTAAAAAAAAACAAAATTAAATTAACATTAAATCCTTGCAATGTTATGACATTTTATTTACAATTTACAATAGATTGGGATGCAACCAAATTACTGTTTTTTTTTTCAAGCAAAGTCCAACTTGTGCACCGATAGAATTTGATTATTTGAAAACTTTTTTTTCCTATTTATCGAGGAATATCCTAAAGCAGATATGGAAAACTGAACTACTTTTCTGTCTTTGAAAACATATTTGAGTATCTGAAATTACTATCAGCTCAAAAACTATTACACAACCCTGTGACTTTGGGTTTACAAAGGTCTGAAATGATGCAAATCAGGGAGTCATTCAGATTCTGAGACTGGCATTTCCTTGCAGACTCAGCTTAGAGCAGAATTATCCAGCCTTCCTATCTTTATCTCCACTCATATATTCAAGTTATGCTTCATTCTGTGTAGTGTAATTGCTGTTGAGTCTCCAAAAGCTTAAACAAAACAGAGGAATGGGCTGACTGTCATGCTCAGGCTTTATTAAGCTTATAAAATGTAATTTTGACTGTCTCCCCTTTCTGGCCAGCTGTTACAAAACGTCAGCATTTTTTTCTCTGGTGGGGTGTTTTTCCAACTTGAGATAATTCAATGTATGCCATGCAACAAGATTATGCCTAAAACAAGGGCCAGTACCAACTCTCAGTTGCTGAACTGCAGCAAGGGGAATCAGTATGATGTGTGGCTGTATGACTTTGATTTGCAGTTGGAGTCAAGTTCCTCATTTTACCCCCTAATTGAAAAGAGATATAAAGACATAATTGAAAAGGGAGCTGTGGTACTAGTCTTGTGCTATTTTCACCAAAGCATGAAGACTTGTGAGAACTTTGAAAAAACAAAACAAAAAACATACACCTGTTTTGTTGGAGAGAAAAATAAAAGGATCTGTCTTTGGTGCAGAGAGAGGATAAATGTTGTTGGCTGACGAGAGACAACTCTCTGTCTGTCTGGTCTTGTTTTCCATAGAGGCACTGAGTTCACATTCGAATGGGCAATCTCGCATCAGGGAATGTAGCTGAGCCAGTCTCAAATCTGCTTTGCTCCTTCTTCAGGGAATTCATCGAAACTCAGTGAACTTTGACAATCCTCTGCTATCTGTTCCCCACTGCCAGCCCCATTTTGTGATGGGAGGAGTGTGAGGAAAGGAGAAGAGAGCTATATTTAGAACAAACAGCAAAGAAATAACAAAAAAAAGAGAGAAATACTTCTGTTAATCTCCATTTCTGTTGTTCCAGTGGTTTTACCGCGTTCTTCCTTCCAGATGATTATTTTTAGCTCTCTTTGGACTTTTTCTCCATTTCCTCTCATTTTAATCATCTTGGCTCTCCTGTCTTAATTATGAATAGAGCATGGAGAATTAACAATGGTGAAGCAGACATGAGGATAAAAGTAAAAAATAAAAACAAACTTGTCTTAAGTTCCTTTTTGTGTTGCTTGAGCATTTATGTATTTTTTTTGCTGGCCTTTTTGTTTCTCTTGTCTGTATATCTTCCATCTCTGCCTCCCTCTGCAGCTGTTTGCCATTTTTTGAACACTGCTTCATGCACAGCACTAATGATGAAAATATAGCCACCATATCGTCTCTGTACCAGAGGCATCTGAGAGTTGTTGCAATAATAATGTTTGTGTCTGTGTGTGGTTGTGTGTGTGCATCCTTCTCTTTAATTTAAAAAAGCCATGCAGAAATATAGCCCTGAGACATTTTCTGCTAAAAGCCTTGGTGAAGTGAACTTAATTCCTGAGCAGCCAAAGTTGATTGAGGGTGAGAGTGCATGCATGCTGCCAGCATTAATGGACCCCAAAGTAGGGTCCTAAGTGCCTGGGGCGACCTGATGAGTGAGCATGCAGCCCTAGCTTGCCAGGAACAATGAGGCTTTTTGCAACAACAGAGACCTCTCTGCTGCCTTATTAAGACATCTGATGGACTCTACATGGCTGCTTGCTGACTCACCTCTGCATTTCTGTTCAGTAGGCTCATGCATCACCTTGCTGTCAGAAGGATGGTGCAGGGCAGGCAGATAGGCGGAGGGGGACAGCCCTGCCCTCCTTTGGTCATACCCTGTCCCTATTTACTTCTTTTTATTCATGTACACCTCTCTGTCATCCAGCACTTTATGCCCTTATAAATGTTTCATGCATTGCTCAGCAAAAGGGAAGCATAAATACAAAGTATGTAGTGGAATGGCAACTGCAGACTATTTCTCAGAATTAACACATTAACAGTCTCAAGTCAGAATGCGTTAGAGCTACTTTGGTCCACAGTGCAAAAAAGTGGAATTCTAGCAATAAATGCTAAAGAAATTGTACAATAACTTCATTTTCTCTATTAGATTTCATTTCCTTCAACTAAAATGGTCATATCAGTCATTTATACCCCTTGAATACAATTCATTATTCTGTTCTGTAAAGTATCATCCCAACAACAAGGATGATGAAAACAAACCTCATATAGAAGTTTCCACATTGGAGAACACCTCATTGTCAAGTCTATTGTCCAACAAGCCACAAAATCAGCATGAGGAAGAAAGACAGGTGGATAAATTGAACACACTGCGCTTTCAGAGATGTAAGATCAAGACCAACATATGTTCCATCAGTAGCAACGCTTTTCATTTCCTTGTCTGGTAGACAGCAACATTCCTTGAGTTGAATTAGAAAACAATCACTGTTTCAGTTAAAGTGTATTACAATGCAACTGTTGCCATTATGGTTGCCATTTCACATGTGTCTATGATGGTCACATGTAAACACAACACTTTATGACAAACTTTATTATTTCCTTGTTGCCTCAAGGCTGTAGAATCAACTGGTTAAGGTTAGAAATCAAAATGACTTGGTTGGGAATGAAACTAGTTATTTCACCGATACACCTGTCACCATCGTGTATGCCATTTTTACCCTTTGAATCGAGTTGCTCTAAACGATGCAGGGAGTCTTCCCAAGAGGGATGGAGCAACATCATGACATAGACTTTTAAAGTTCCAGTATTACTTATTACATGATAAGGCTGGTGTTCTGTATCTCGCAAAATCCATCACTATCACAATGTTGAGGATCAACATCTTTTAATGTGCACAATGGTTGATACGTTGATTTGATAGTGGTTTTTTTTTCGCCTCAAATATTTTTAAGGGGGTAGGATGGTTAGTTGGAGACTCTCATTGTGGAAAACCAAGTTCAACCCATCCCATGAAATATTTTTCATTGTCCTTTCACTTTTCCAATTAGTCCCCACAGTTCCTCACATTTCTACTTTGGTTACAGATAGAAGTTATAAATACATGGATGTACTTAAAATTAATATGATCGGACTTACACATTTTACCTTTCATGGGTTGCAGGATACTGCACTGGCATCATATTTCAGGGATATCTTGCCTTTTCACAATTTCCATCAATAGATTGTGACACCATTTACTATGTTTTGAAGATGTGGGTAAAATTATCACATTTTCTGTTCAGACTGTTTTTCTCCATTTCACTGGTTGGCCACTGTTATAACTGCATAGTGTGGTTTACATGCTCACCTTCATTCTCTCTTTTTTTTTAAAGTTTTTGGGTTTCCAGGGAAAATTTATACTCACTGTGACTGTAAATACAGCACCAGCCGTTACAGGATTATCCATTACAGGATCTCTTAAAGCAGAAACTGACATGAGCAAAATGTGTTTAAAAAATCTAAAAGGCTAATGTGAGATCTGTGGCATGGTAGAGCAACTCGGGAGAGAATAGAGAAGAGGAGGAGGATATCAGCAGAGGAAAGCTCCTTTTCTTAAAGAAGGACGGCTAGAAGCAACAGAAATCCTCCATACACCACCAGTATGCGGGCTTGTACACAACAGTGCTGCAGTCAGAGCATCAATTTTGTATAGGAAATGACTGTTGAGGCAGCGCAGCAATGGCTGTGAAGCACTTAGGCTGAGCGTGCCTCCCTCTCCCTCCCCACTGTAACCACGGGCTGATGGGAGGAGGGTTCCGCTGTTTGTGTGCCATGGGGGGAAGAGAGCGCTGGCAGCAGAATCATGTCTGCCTCCGACTCGAGCGCTACAGGACTCATCTGTAACAAGGTACGCTGTTAATGCTGCCTCTTTTTTTTTCATCACTCTGCATGCAAACTCAGCCTCTTCATCCATGTGGCCCCTATCTGTCTGTTCTTGAGACATCTTCTTCCTGCCCCCGCTCCCCATCGTTGTTTCGGCAGAAGTCTATTCTGGTTCACTCACTTTGGCAGCATCTCCTCACTTGTCCTCCCTTTCCTTTCTCCTATTTTCTCCTCCTCTTCTTTGGACATAGTGTGCTGTACACATGTTATTCGTTTATTTATTTCAACTTTGTCCAGGTTATATTACAGCTCTGAATTAAGCGAGTGGCTCATGGCCCATCTGTTGAATATAATGAATTCTGACCATTAATTGCTTTAAAAAGCTTATCTTTGGTTTTGGCATAAACTCTGAAATAGCATCTCTGCCCTGGGGACAGATGTATTGAATGCCCCCAAATGTCCTGTTGAGGACATCCAGGCTGAAAGAGACCCCAACAATAACAAAAAATGCTGACATAATTTCTGGCTATTTCTGTTTCCACCTGTGATACTTGCAGATCTTTTACATCTTTAGCAGTTTCTTTCATTTTTGGCAACTCATTTTGGTCTCTGTGATAACTTCACATCATCTTTGGCTTTTTTTTGGTCATATTGGTCATATATTTGTTTTTTTGTCTTTTAAATTTTCCCAGCAGATTTTGTGTTTTATTTTAATAATTTGGTGTCTTATTTAGGTTATTTTGTGACTTATTTGGGGTTTTTGAATCATGTTTGTTATTTTGTTTCACTCAATACTCATTCTATTGGTTTACTTAATTATTTCCGTTTTTGAAACTTTGTTCTCATAATGCTCAGTTTCATCTAATCTGTTTCGTTTTTCTCAACTTGGCCACTTTATGTTTCACATAGATAACGTGAACCTTTGTGAGTATTTTTCATTTTCAATATTTTACTTGTGTTTTGCAGTGATTTGGGTCATTATATCACCTGTGATGGTCCTTTTGCACCCTTTATGGTTGTTTTGTCTTCTTCTGGTCATTTTATGTCCCTTTATATTCCTCATGGAAATTCTCTTTTGGGATATATATCATATTTCTGATCAGGAACACTTGATTCCCAGAGCCCTTAAGATCTGTGTGCTATGTCCGTCTAAGCTTTTCTCTATGAAGCCATTCATTCTTTTCAATATTGCAGACAAACCCACACTTTTTTCATGATGTCACTAAATGTGCAGGTCCATTTTAACATTCTAAAAAATCTGACTGTAATTTGAAATGAAAATAGGCAGACTGAATAAATGTGTATAATTACATGTAAACACTCTACATGTTCAACCTCACACTCTTACTAGAAATTGAATAGTCTCACTTGAATATTAAGGTTTATTATAACCCACTGAATCAGGTGAAAATGTCACTGAGTTTTGATGGTCACCTTGTTTGTGAAGAGGATGGGCTGCTCTCTGCTGGTGACAATTTGCAACTGCTGCTGTGTCGTCATCTCATGTTTCAGTCTCTAATGGGACTTCCAGCATGTGAGAGATTTCTCATTACCATGTCATTTCTTGTTTTTTCTCACTGAGGAGACATCTGCATTGTGAGTGTGTATCTGTTGTTTTAAAAGTTGAGACAGTCAGAAAACGCAGTGAGCTGTGAGTTTGCCAGACACCTTAATGCTGTTCCAACACCCAAGCCCTTGTTTCTGTAATTACATTAGATTCTTCTATTGATCCCAGTATTGTATGGTGTGTGGAGCTGTTTATTTTTAGAGCGAGCCTGTACTGAGCGCTCCGTGGTGAAATATATGACTGAATCTGACTATGTGACTGTTTTTCCCTCATTAGATTGTTGTTGTTTCATGTGGATACTGATAATTTTAATTGCTGCACTGCAGGAAATAGGATTGCCTTACAGATATTTGATAGGCATGTGCTGTTATGAGACATTTAATACATTTCAACTTTTTTCAAATCATTCTTGCTCATGAAGAGAAATACAAAACAGGCAAACTCAAGTACAGGCAGAGTCTGATATTTCTGACTGTGTTTAGCTTTAAACAGCGTAGCAGGAAAGTGTCAGACTTGTCATTCAGGTACATTCTATAGTAAGCAGCAGTGTGTGAATGTATCAAGCGCTTGTCATACAGCTGAAAGGTACTGAAGCAGTAGGAGAGCAAGATCACTACAGATAGACGTAAAGAGCCACAAAGATCACATTAGTTTACTTGAGATTCCTGCACAATTTAATGGTTTAGATTAGGATGCAGTGTCAGTAATCGTGATGGAACACCTTACTGCAATTGACAATGTACTCCACATTAAAACTTGAACCATTTATCATCTGATACTGCAGTATTTGTCTGCTGTTATATTGTGAGCATTGGAGGTTAATTTAAGACTCTTCTTTGTGTTATTATTCCTGCAAGTTGATTATTTTTGTTGTGGACACATACTAGAAATCCATGCAGCGTGAAGTAGAGATGTGTGATGTTCTCACAAGCAACTTTAGGACACGGACAGTGACCAACACAAACAGATTGTTGCTGCACATAGTCCTTCATCAAGTGGAAACAATAAAAAGTTTGTGGTAAAAGAATGCAGTGAGTATAGGTGACGACAATATATAAATAAAGTCTGCTAATGAGACTTCTCCATAACCATCTGTAGAAAAGTCTGTGCTTTAATTAGGTTTTGTTTTCTCTGCTAGCAGACTGTACCACCTCTACCAGGCTTTGATATTCAAATGATGCTCACAAACTCTGTTCTGGATTCAGCTGAAGCTGTTTTCTGTGGACACAGGAATAACAAAGACAGGATGGAGCTAGTGGGAGGGAGGAGACAGATGGAATAAAAAAAGGGGGGTGGGTTGGGGTGGGGGTGTTAAAAGAAGCACACCGTTTTTATGGGGCTATATTTGGCTTTATGCGGTTGCTCCTGTCTGGTATTCGAGGAGTCCTCCAGCTTCTCACCCAGCTGAGTGTGCAGCCATCAGAGAAGAAATTGAGTGGGAGAACAGTGTGGAATCTGTGGGAGATGAGTTATGTGAGTTTTATTAGGTGAATATAGTCAAAGGCATGTGTGACTTCTCAGAATGAGCTTTTGCTGTCCATTGTCTATCTTTGGATCAATCCAGAGTTATCCAATACAATCAGAAAATTTAAAACAAAAACATGAAGCTAGATATTTTACACTGTTTCCTACTCTCAGTGTGCTCATTTTTATGTTTGGTTACTGACTGGACTTCTGACTTCTGTCTGCCTGGGTGAATAGACAAACTACAAGGTTGTGCTGGTTGTTGATATTGCAGTACCCGGCACATGCACTTTTGCTTTGGAAAGCTGGGACAAAATAATGCTATCTATCTGGTTTCTTAATCCATTATTTAAACTTCAAATTGGCTTGGATCAACACAGGTTGTGGTTTGAGAATCCTGTCACAACACAAACCTTTTCTTGACGTTCACAGTGTAAATATCTATGATCAAAGAACTTATTACTGACCAACAAGCATCCAAACAAAGCAAAACAAAAAAAGGGTCTTATTTTTCATGTAAGAATGTACAATGGATGGCAAAGCTTCATTTGAGCAGGCACACATACCAAACAGAAAGACAGAGGACAGACTGGTGCAACAGGAAAGATATGAGTGATACAAAAGTAGATGTAAATAATCTGTTTGAAGCATTAGTTTTGCTACCTGACATTAGTTATCAGTTATAGCTCATTCTGAACAGCTGTAACTAGGTGCTGTAGTGTGGGGGATTTATCTCCTCTCTTTCTGAGCTGTGAGTTATTTGTCCTCTCCTCCTCTCTCCTCTCTTGTTTCTGTTAGGGTTCAGCCGATTCCTACACTAGTCGACCCTCTGATTCCGACCTGTCCCTGGAGGAGGACCAGGAGGCGTCTCGGCGTGAAGCCGAGCGCCAGGCTCAGCTGCAGCTGGAGAGAGCCAAGGTGAGAACATCATAGTCAAAGGTTAATGCCTGTCTTTGATTTCTCCTTTAGTCCCTGAGGGAGGGTGATATATAAAGCCTGCCTTCCAATGAACCAATCAAATTTCTCGTAGGGTCGAAGGTCTGTGGATGCATAATTATGAGGTAAATTCCCACATGTCTCATTTATATTTCTCACTTTCTTAATTTTCCAACAGTCTAAACCAGTAGCTTTTGCAGTGAAGACCAATGTGAGTTACTGTGGGGCCCTCGATGAGGATTGTCCAGTGCAAGGAGCTGCCATTAACTTTGAAACCAAAGACTTTCTGCACATAAAAGAGGTGAGATCCACCGAAGTTCTTCGTTAAGATTTTCACAAACAAGCAAAGACATGTTATTAAACTATTAATAACTGTAAGTATCAAATGAAGCTCCTTGAAGCTTTAGTGGTTGTGTTTCACTTGCAGAAATATAACAATGACTGGTGGATTGGTCGGCTGGTGAAGGAAGGGGCAGACATCACTTTCATCCCAAGCCCGGTAAAACTGGAGGCCATGAGGATAAAACAAGAGCAGAAAGCAGCAGCAAGGTCAGAGATGAAGGATGTCTTTGTTATTACTCCTTTACTTATCTCCGTATTTCTGTCTTTCTTTGCTCCAATTCCACCAGCTTTCTCTAGCAAACTTTGAAAACTTCTCTTAGATATAAGTAGTTATCGCTCATGTGTTGGTTTGTTTTGGAAGTCATTCTCTCTAAATTGCCTCCTGAGGGGATTCACGCATAATGAAGCTTTGCATTACATTGCTCCACAGGAAAGGAGGGAACGCGTCATCCGGAGGCTGGAGGTCCACCCCTCCATCTGCAGGTAAGTGGTGCTGAAGCCCTGCTGCTTCGTCTGTCTGCTGGGACTGCATGATCTCACAGGGTGAGATTTGCATGTAATATAGGGACTGTAATTGAGTTTAAGTGCTCCACTAAGAGGTATTCTATGTTTGGAAACATACTATTAATTTGATATTTACCTGAAAAGAAGGCTCTTATTTTAACCAAATTTTAAATGAACATTTCCTCCTCCCAGCAAGGTTTTTTTTTAACCTTAATGGGATTTTTTGGGGTTATTGTTGTTTTTTGTTTGTTTTTTTAGAATGAGTAATTTATTGTTTTACAGCCTTCTTATCAGTCCTGTTTAATGCTCATTTTGTTTGTTCTAAAAGCTAAACAGAAGCAGAAACAGGTATGTTATCGTTTCCCTTTGTTCCTCTTTATTCCCACAACTTATATGACTACACCAAAGTATAGTGCCATGCTAAATGTACTGCAGCACTTTTGCATTTTGTTAGTGACCACTTGTATTTTTGCTGAATTAGATTATAGTGTGTGTCATTGCATTCACTCTAACATTTCTCTGATTGTGGTTTTGTGCAGACTGAACATGTTCCTCCATATGACGTGGTTCCCTCCATGCGACCGGTGGTGCTTGTGGGCCCTTCACTGAAAGGCTATGAAGTGAGTAATCAGTACTGTTCTGCATTTAGTAATGTGTGTTTCTGCTTATTCATGTTTTGCATTAAACACAGTCTGGATGCAGTCAGATGTGGAGCATATGCGAAAATAATTTGTTTGATCCGGTGGTTCATTGCTGGTGCAGTTCAAAATGTCACCTTTGAAACAATCTGAATTTTTTAACCATACAGTGATGCATTGATTATCTTACTTAATCTATGAGGAACATTTTTAGGCATTGCCCGGTTATAGTCACTACAAATACAATAATACAAAGTTGTTTTGATCACTGTTATCCTATAATGAAACAATTCTATCATAATATAAGTGTACACGTCCAGGATGACAATGCTGTCATTTGTAAACTACAAAGGCAAGGCAAGGCAAGTTTATTTGTATAGCACATTTTCAGGTTCAAGACAATTCAAAGTGCTTTACATAAAA
>JBBBVU010000014.1:14828902-14851930 GCA_037177055.1 Atherinosoma microstoma
TATAGCACATTTTCAGGTTCAAGACAATTCAAAGTGCTTTACATAAAACATTAAAAGCATTACAAATAAAAAGCAAGAAGTACAATAAAATAATTTTCACACACAAAAACAAATCATTAAAACGATTGAAAGCAAGATAAGCTAAAAGATACCGTGCAGATTTCATACATAGGCATTACTTTAGTTTGCCAGTCATCTGAAGCAGCATAGTTCACTGGATGGCTTTGCTGGTCTCACCATCCAAATGCTCTGGACCACCATTTGGGTCCATACTGAAATATCTCATCAGCTATACACTTGACTTTTTTTCTATTGCGCTACCACAAGAATCAAATTAAAATTTTGAGAGGTGTCCATAGACTATCCCTCTGGATGAGTCATGCCATCTTTAGTTAAACTAACTTATCATCTTGTGCAACCATCTACTCAAAATCTGAATTTGCTTAAAACACTTTGACAATGATAAAAGGGATTGAAATCAAATAATATTTGCCTCAGCCTCAGATACAATTTGTGTTTTATTGGTAAACTGGCATTGTGGCTGAAGAGAAGAAGTAGGTCATCAATCCATGTAGTGTGCTTGGGCAAGGAAATTATTTGTAGCTGATGTGCTACTGTATGAATAGAACATAAGCGCTGTATGAATGTGCATGTAAATGGTTAAATAAGGCTTGTACTATAAACAGCTTTGAATGGTCAATATGACAAAAAAATTACAGACTGCATTATTTCAATTATTATCATTTCAACCTCCCTGTGAGCAGCAACAATAAAACCTACTGTCATTGTTTAGCAAAACTGCAGATTGTCACTCTTTTCTGTTCCAAACACAGTAAGCTGTTTTTTCCATCTCATAATACTCTACTATTCTAAAATGAGATGGTATTATTATTTAAAATCTTTCATACATTAAATTTGAATAACTGGAAATCTCATGATCAGTAAATCAATCAGTAATGCAACAGTAGCTACTGTAGCCATACATTGGAGACATTTTTTACTGCTTTTTGGTTTAGTGCAGTCCTTTGTATTTCCTTCTGTGGACTATTTTTATCTTGTTTCAGTTTAATCTGGACTGTACTTTCTTATCCAGTAGGACTTCTGTGGTTTGCCTCCATTATTCCATTAACACTTATACTAAGCATTGTAGTTGCATTCCTCTGAAACTGTTGCACAGACAACACCATCTTAGATCCATTTGAGTGAAACAGAAAAGCATGTATGTCAGTTCATATCAGCTAATGTGTGTGATGTTCTCCTATACTTGTACACACACATGCATCATTGATGAGCTATGTGAAAGCACACTGCAGTCACTGCAGAATATGTCAACTCTGAATGAGTCTGTGGTTCAATATGCTGAAATGTGAAGCATGTAATTGCACAGCGTGTGTTCTTGCTGCAGCTTTTCTCTGTGCTCTGCTATGACTGCACAGGCAGTTTGCCAAGCTGTTTGTTTTGTGTGTGTGAAATATTTATGTATCACTCTGGTAATATGCGTTAGGGATGATCCAGCGGTGAACACCAGCTTGCCTCCTTCTCTCTATCCTATCATCCTCTTTTTCTCTTCTTTGTTTCTGTTGTACATATTATATACATCCTCTCCCTGATGCTCCTCAACAATGCCTGTTTCTTTCTTGCTCTTGCAGTTACAAAATCTCTCTATTACACTGTCGGAAGAGCAGCAGTGCTGTGGGCTTCATTCTCTATTCAGACGCCATTCATTTTTTACGAATGTTTGAAAATAGAAAGTACAAGTACACATTATCTCTGCCCATGTTTCCCTTAAATGAGACATTATGCCCTTTTTTCACAGGGTAACAATTTGAATTGGTAAAAGTAACAAAGACAGACAGTACAGGAAGTCCTTTTTCTTCTATTAATTTACACCTCTATTTAGACAAATCATTACAAGAGGGATGGTGTGACCCACAGCTCCAGTCCACCCCTTTCTCTCTCAGGTTCTGCCTCTTTTTGAGATATGTTGTACTTAATGACCTTTGGAGCATGCGAGAAAACATACAGTTAATGGCTTGAGAGCTCACATCACATATCAAGATGATATAAAAATACTTGACAACTTTTATATTCTCAAATACTTAAATTTTCTTCTTTTATTGTTTCTTTCATTATTTGACCATGAACAGATGGTAGGCTACTGTGTCCGCTTTTAGCCATAATCTTGTTGTTGCAAGTCATGTGTTGAACTCGCCTAATTTGTTAAAATCTGTACTTTCCCTGACAAACCTCTGCTCGTAGCTTCCATAAACTCGTATCACTGTGTTGTAACATTTTGGTGCCACTTGGGGGCAGTGTCAGAAATATGTGAAACAATCTGATCTGTGGACTGCTTTTAATTGTGTTAACAGTGCTGTTGGTGTGTTGTCTGGCAAAGGAAAATTTATATGAAGTGGACAAAAATCTACTTTGTGATGGAGTGAAACTGAGTGTTATGTAAGGAAAATGGCCCAGTGTTATCTGTGGTTCTTTGCTGTTTATTATGTTTGGCAAATTGTCCTCTTTGAAGTGAAACTGGTTGTTTTTGACCCAAGTTGGTCCCTCCTGGCTTGATCTAACTTTCAGCAAGTCAATATTTCACCAATGTAGCTGTTTGAATGTTGTTAGATTTTTCGGAGGCCTGATTGTTCTTCTAAAATGGAAAAATGGCCATTTGTAGCACAGCACAGACAGGCACCTCTATTAAAATGCAGTTTACACCATTGAGAAACCACATTGTATTTACTTTGTCACATATCGGCTCATTAGAACCTCTGGACTTTCTTGTTGTTTCATTCCTTTTTTATTTGTTGAACTTTTTAGCTGCTAACATTAAGAACTGTTGCTTGCATGGTTGATATTTCACCAATGTTTGTTGCTAAAATGGTAGTTACATTGTTGTACTAACAGTGCTTTCAGTGACAATTGGAAACTACCATTTTCATCTATCAACTAGTAAAACATGACATTATGTCAGAAGTCAGAGTTCCTTCTGAGAATATATAGTATTAAGACCCAGGAAGCACATCATAAAGTAAATAAAGGTCTTCTTATATTAAGGATATCTTATATTGAGTGAAATGCATTGATTAGATTGGATGATTAAAGCAAGAGCAAAAGGGTTTCAAATGTCCACTTTCAAGGAACAGTGAATGCAGCCTCATCTGAACTTGAAAGTAGAGCGCATGACTTTACCCCTCAAATCTCCACAACTCACGTCAAAGTCACATTTTCAGACATAGGGGGCTATAGAACAAAATGCCAGAGTTGGATTTTTTTCTGGGTTTTTCACTCCACACGTGTTTGAAGAAATAAACTCTGGTTAGAATGTACCCCATCCTGCTTTTTCTACACTAGGAGTTCTCCTGTCAGTTTTTATGTTTTTGCTGAAAAGCTTTTTTATATATTTGGTTTTGTTTTATTTGTCTTGGATGCTACATATGTTGCTAGGATATATTTGCCATGTAGCATTTTAGGTCATGTCTGCTAAACTGCCTGAGCTGCTGCAGAAGGATTTCTATTGATAAGATATGGTGTCATTTTAGGAGGACGGCTGCTCTGACTCTGATTAGTGGCGCTATGGCTTGTTTTATATGCTGGCCAAAGTGAATCCAATTATTCAGAGGCAGCATTTTGAGACCGCTTCTCCCATAAACACCTGCCCGTTCTCTAAGATCAGTTGCTTAGCAGCTTTTGAGTGTCCTAAGAGCACAATGGAAGCCCAGAGGGGATCGTGCCTTTGCTGTTGCTGCACCTAAATAGTGGAACAACTTGGCCTTGCACATCAGACAGGCTTCCTCATTGCTGGTTCTTAATTCTCCTCTTAAAACCCACCTTTTTTTCTTTGGCCTGTGACACTTGGTGAGATATTGACTGATTAATCTGGATTTATGTATTTTAATTAGTTTTCCTTCATTGAATTTTTATTATTTTTAATTGTGTATTTGTGTTTCTGGACAGCATTTTGGTTGACTGTGGGTTTTTTTAAGTGCTTTACATGAAATGTGCTACACAAATAAACATGCCTTGTAAACAAATGAAGGTGGATTTAATTGGATGTGATCTGATTTCTCCTTTTTTTCTGTATCTTATTCAAGTTTTTTTTTTTAACATCAGTTCTCCATAACCTCCTGATTCTTCTCCATGTGGAGCTGTAATTCAGATATAAATATAGATATAAATAGTTGATGCCTGTTAATTCAAAACTATAAACTTTTGTTTCATTGATGGCAGTTTTTTTTTCATTTTATTGCTACTTTGACTCCTCAAGTCTTTCTAAAGTATTTGTTTTTTATTGATCATAAAAGGAAATAGTCCTATAATAATTGTAACAATAACTCAGTCACTGTCAAATATAACCTGAAATATGTCCTAAGTACATATGGATGTAAAATTCATAACATTAGTCTTTTCTAATGTCACTTTTTATGTCTCTTAGGTAACTGACATGATGCAGAAAGCCTTGTTTGACTTCCTAAAGCACAGATTTGATGGCAGGTGGGTATGACTGTCTGATGCAGTTCAGTGATACTGTGTCTGAGCTGTTTGTGGGATTCTGCCTATCACATTTCATGGTCAATAGGAAGCAAGATGAAGAGGATTTATTTTTAGCTGTGAGAGAGTACAAGTTCATGCCATCCTTTGAAATGGAACAGTTGTGGATATGAAGTGATAAGACGCTTCTTCCTTAGGATCTCTATTACACGGGTGACTGCTGATCTGTCACTGGCAAAGCGTTCAGTGCTAAACAAGAAGGCCATAATGGAGAGATCCAACACTCGCTCCAGTCTGGGTGAGAGTGATGAGGAAGTTGACTTTGATCTTTTTTAGCTAAAAAAAGATGAATATGTGCTAAGAATAGATGTGTCTCTGTCTTTAATGTCTGCTTAAGTAAACTTAAGTAAGTGATGCTGTTCAAAGTGATTCATCCAAAGACTCCCTGTCTTTGTTTGGTTTCCTCTCAGCTGAAGTCCAAAGTGAGATAGAGAGGATCTTTGAGCTGGCCAAGTCTCTTCAGCTAGTTGTCCTGGATGCAGACACCATCAACCACCCGGCACAGCTCCTAAAAACTTCACTGGCTCCCATTATCGTCTACGTCAAAGTGTCCTCACCCAAAGTAAAGTGACACCTGCATAAAGTTCACAAAAAAACCCAATCAAGACATGAGTTTTGCCCCAGTTATAGTTTTTTAGTGTAAAGGTGGAGAAGAGCAATAATCACTTTATTTATTGACAGAAAGAACAAGGGCAAATGCTCAGATTAGTGATTCTTGATTTTATTGTTATTCAATTGAAAACACCAAATATTTGCTGGCTCTCCAGTCTGACATATTTTTTTTTTTTTTACAATTTATGGATGAATAAACCACATAGAAACTTATTTCTAGCTCATATTTTTGCATTACATGTTTCAAGAATTTTCAGGCAAGTGGGTTATGTACTCAAGAAAACAGAAATATAAGAATGAATAATTTAACTTTATTGTAGTTACTTATGACCATGTTTGTAATTATCTTCATTTTTATCCGTTTTTTCATTTATTACTTCTTGACTATGTTTATCTCTGACTTGTCTCACAGGTTCTTCAGAGGCTGATTAAATCGCGAGGGAAGTCCCAAAGCAAACACCTCAATGTCCAGATGATGGCAGGAGACAAGCTGGCTCAATGTCCACCTGTATGTCACTCTTTGTGTAATGACTTGTGAAAAAGAAGTGGATTTCTTCTTCTTTTTAAAAAAGAAAAGGGCATTATAAAACGTTCATTTTCTCATCTCCTGGCTCATCAGGAAATGTTTGATGTAATCCTGGATGAGAATCAGTTGGAAGATGCATGTGATCACCTCGCAGAGTACCTTGAAATTTACTGGCGTGCTACACATCTCCCGTGTTCTGCCCCAGTTAACCCCTTACTAGACCAAAGTGTGGTCACCCCACCTTCAGCTAACTCCAGCCAACAGGTAAGACAAACAAACAACTCAGATTTGATTCACTAACATTAGAACTTCATCTTTCAATGGTTTTTCTCTCCCCTGCCTGTACTAGTTTTCTGAGACTCAAGAATTGATAGAATGATCACTACCACTGATGAAGGCGAGCATATTGTATGTATATATATATATATATACATATATGAATTTCATTTTAGTTTCTGGAATTGATACTAACTCTCAATGCTTGCCTTCTGCTTCCCTACAGAAGTAGCATGTGCTGTCAGCTGGAGACAGACCAGTCAAGTCAAAAAGCATAGGGACCACCAGGGGGCAGCAGCAGCCCACATCTCTCCAAAGCCAGCCAGCACCTTCTCCAGCCACACCTGACGCAGGAAAAGAGCAAAAGCAAGGTCCCTGAGGAGGGAGAAAGAGTAGCATGCTGGTGAGCTGGAGGAGGAGAAGACACAAATACAAAGGGAAGGGCAGGAAGAGGCTGGAGCAGACAGAGAAGCCTCAACCTCACTGCTGCCCCCTCGGACAGAGCACCCTGCTCCCACCATCACTCAGGGCCGCTTTCTGCCACTGCACACACTGGTATCAACAACCAGTACAGCAGTAGAGTCACTGCTCACACCTGACTGCCCCCACCTTCCCCACCCTGATCTTACAACTTATCCCAGTTCCTAGATGAGTCAACCCATGTGTGTTCAGACATCCACAGGTTGCTGTCCAAAACACACACAGGCTGATTCAACTCTCACTGTAGACAAATTCCACACCTGTGAAGTTCCTGTATGTTAGACAGTGGTACTGTAGCATGGCAAAGCTGTCAGTATAACATGCATTTCCCTTGTACAGGGGGTCCTAGAGCTTCAAGTCTGATACTTCTCACCTGAGTCTCTGGCATCAGGTAGACAGTGACAGAAAATCCATTCAGTATGTCTTCCACATCTACAGCTTTAAGTGAGCTGTCATCCCAAATGTTTAACCAGATGTTTTCTTTAAGGCACAATTGCTTCTGTCAGAGTCATTCCAGTGTCACCTGTGCTGGGAAACTCGTGGAAAATAAACAATTTTATCTTCCTTTATTACTTCCTTTCACTACTTGTTTATCAAGAAACATTCTTAAATGCCTCTTTCTATTTTATTTTATTTTTCTATAAAACGCTGTACTATCTATGATTTATATCTTTGCTCTCAGTTTAACTGATTGCAAATCTGTATGTAGCAGTCATGTAAAACCCATGTTTAACAAGCACAGACATCCAAACCTTCTATATGCATCTTTGTCACAGCTGTGAATGTAAATTAATGCTGGTCCATTGGCTTGGGAAAGATTATTTACAATAACAGTTTGCAGATGATTGGAGGCAAATCCTGTAACAGCTCTCTGAGAAAACTTGCATTTCCCAACAAATAATGAACAAATACAAGACAAATCAACAAGTCACATTTGGCTTCAAGTATATTTCTTTAACACAGTACCTTATGATTTTATATTCCAAAGAAATGAAAAAAAAAGAAGAAAGACTCCAGAGCAAATTTATCAAATTTTTTCTACTACACTGCCTGTCGTCTAATAACATAATGTTAAGTGTGATAACATATATTAACACTAAACAGACCACACTGTTGTCTTTTGTTATTGTTTAGATTTTAGTCTTCACTGCTGCCTGGTGGTGTAGTTATAACTAAAGAAGAATGTGAGCTAAAGGCCACCAGTAAAGAACCAAAATAGTAAGCTCCATTATACCCACCATCTGACTGATGAGACCTCATTTCCCCCTTAAGTTGCAAAACGTCTCTGAGTAAAACAATGCATTGTAAAGAGTTACTTACTAAGGAAAGGTCATGCAGTACTACAGTCTGCATATCCACCAAATGTCTCTTATTTGCCTCCATTCAATGCATCTAAAGAAGCACTGAAATTTTCACAAAAATGCAACTGCTTGTATCATGTTCAACTCCAGAGTTCGGCTTAAATGCCACACATGTAAATAATCTAAGGTATGCGCATGACGTGTTGTACTCCTGTTGCTTCAGAAGGGCTTTTAACTCATCAGAGTAAATCAACATGGCCTACATAACCACTTACATATATGCATTATCGGTCTTAGCTGTAAATACTGTATATGACTATTATCAACTTGCACAGAAATGCTGCAAATGCTAACGGAAACTGGAGAGGGTTTGCCACAATTCTTTGTCTAATGCCTCAGAAAGCATGTTCTTATATATAATAGCCTCTCTCTTTTGAATGATGCACTGGACCACTGTAAAGATTACTTTCACTGACGCTCACATTCACTTCTGAAGGATTGAGATTGAGATTTATAACTAATGAAACAGAGAAAGCACAGTTTTTTCTTTGGATAAAACATTCAGCCTTCAATTTTTCTGTTTTGCCTACCTTTTATTGCAAGGGATTTCTACAAAAAGTGAATTATTCTTTCGATGTCCAAAGCACAATTTTAATTATTTTCTACTGCTTTCCACTTACCTAAATTATGGATGCAATACAAAGTTGAGCATTGACTAAACACTAGCTGAGACTATCAAGGGATTTCCTCAGTTGTGATGGGGTATAATTGCACTACTATCATTTATATGTATGCTTAACGATGCAATAAAGGCACTAAGTTTATGCTGTATGCACCCTCTATTGTGAACAAGCTGTTCAGCCAACTGTTTTTGTCAACATTTCTCCTGAAATTGAACAATTTGGCAAGACAAATGATGTCCAACACTGTCTGATGATGATGTGTACAGGGTGCATCTTTGTCAATAGCACACATAAAGAAGAGGGTGAATAAAATTATTCAAGTAACATTACTGTGTAGTGTTGTTATTTCTGCAAGGTAATTCCTATCATCACCAGCAGGGGGCAGAAGTGGAATATTTTCTGGTTTTGTGATATTATGAAATAAGCAGTGCAAATTAAAATTACACTGACCAATTATAAGAAATTAATGAGATTTTCCAATGTCCAATAAATGAAATGTATCAAACCAGGATAATCGAGAATGTAGAGTTTAGATTTAACAGTAAACCTTACAACCTGGAAATATAGAATTGATACAGTGATCATGACTTGAAAACCATTGAATAGAAATTTAAATACAAATGTGTAGTTGACATTTGGATAAACTAGGCCTCTGTGTGTGGTTTAACGTGAAATATTGTACACCGCCTTTGCTAAGAAACATGCTTTTGGTCAGATTGGATTAGGCTTCTCACTTTTCTTATCAAGATAAAACAGCAATACAGCATATAATGATTTTATGGACACTTGTGTGCATCAGACATTGGCCCATTACCACTTGTACAAAAAACCCAGAGCGTTACCCTCTTAGGATCCAAGATTTAATTTTGAATGCAGTTTTAATTTCTTCTGGCGGTTTGGGGTGAGTAAGACTTAATCAATATGAAATATAATTATTAAAATGAACAGAACACACTTGTGAAAAAAACCCATTTGCCATCATTTGGGGATCATTCGTTTATTTTACACATCCTCATAAGACAAAAATAAGTTTTAGCTCTTAGTCTGACCTTAGTGTCCAAGTGGAGTGGCTAAGTAATGCTCTTTCAGCTGATTAGAAAAAAGATAAAATGTGAAATCTAGTTGAAATTAACAAGAAGGACTTGTAGGTTAGGAAAAACAGGGATGTTGTGTTGGCTCTGTGAACAATTATCAGATAAAACATCTCTTTAGGCAAATGCTACAACGTGAGGATTGGCCAGCATGTGTGTGACATATTCCATGTTTCTTTAACTTTTCTTGAATTACAGAACAGTTCAGTGTGATCATTTCATTCATAAATAGACATATACACTATATTTCTCATTTAAATGTTTCTTTATTATTATTTCTCAATTTGGAGACAGCGGCACATAACGACCTGGTGGAGACAAGACTCAGCATGGGGGGGGGTTAAATGTTTTGGTCTGTTTGTGAACAAAAATATTTTTTTTTTAACCCACCAGGGCAAAAACTTCAAGGGCTAGAACTGACAATACTAAATAAATTATCCAGGAGGCTGCCAGACGGTCTGGAAACCAGTTAATTGGTTTTTATCTTTTAATTCCCCCCTTTCAAACAATCACAGTTTCCATATAGTAACAGCCTTCAGTGAAAGTCAGTCTTTGAGTGCTTACAGAGGTTTTATCAGTTTGAGTAAGAGAACAGAGCCCCTTAACTTGACACTGATAACCAATAGCTGGTAATCAGTGGGGGGGAGGCTCACCTTATCCCACCACGTGTCAACATGGTGGCATCACAAAATGCCACAATGACACAGGTCAGTCTGCTATACAGTCACTCATGTGGTCTCTAAATCCTATCAGTTGTACTATATAGTTGTAGGAAAATATCAGCACTGGAAAAGTCAGGTATAACTTTTTAACTTTTTAAAACAAACTCACAGATTGAAGGTTTTCAGTGAAAGTTTAACACTTCAAGGAAATTGACTACTGTTGTTTTAGTCCAACAACAGACTGGAGAATGGAATAGATAAAACCCCAACAACTTTGAAAACAAATACATTTGAAAAACTTGGATAAAACTGACTTGGACTGCAAATTAAACGTATTTGTCCAAAGCAGATTGGTTTGTCTGCCCCGTTGTCTGCAGATAGTGGCATACCATTGATCCAACCAGTCGGGTCAATTGAATCAATCAGGTTGTGTTGGCAAATTGACTGCAAGTGTGTCTGCAAGAGCTGTACTCCAGCTTACTGCTTAATAAATCCTAAAATTTCTGGTTAAAGCACTTTCAAATGGAGGAGTTCAGATTCATTCAGATTCAATACTTGGTACTTTAAAGGGGATAATTGGTTAAGTCTATGTAAATGTCCAGTATCATCTTGTACAAAATTCTTGACAATATCTTTTAGTACACTCTCGACATTTCTTTCTTTGTTTCATCATCCTTGACAGAAAAACATTGAAAAAATTTTTGTTCTCTGAGAGCGTCACTCAGTGCAGTAAAGGGATGTTAGAAAGCCTGTGGAATGCTGAGCTCCTATTGGCTGCTCCTCGTCTGTATAAAGAGCCGCAGTGGCAAATTCAATCAGATCAACTGCGGACATCCTCCTACAGAAAGGCACGAGGAAGCTTTATCACACGGGGACAAATTTTTGGGCTTCTCTACTGCTTGTTCTTATCTTTTTCTTTTAAACAGAAAACACTGGATCGTGCTTTTGCATCATGAAGGAAAGGAGAAATACACAACCGCTGGTGGTGAGATGTAAACTGGTTCTTGTGGGAGACGTTCAATGCGGAAAAACGGCGATGTTGCAAGTCCTGGCGAAGGATTGTTATCCAGAGGTGTGTGTGCTTTAATATGACTCATGTTTGTGGAAAAATAAAGAGAAATACGAGCACCTAAAGTTTCCCTGCATTTAATTACAATCTGGGCGTTTTAAGTTGTCGTAAAATGATGCAAAAGGCAGGAAATAAAACGATGCGTCTGTTGCAGACTGTGACGGTTTGAATGCGCATTTACTAAATTTTGCTTCTTTGGGTTCATTTTATGTTTACTGACTGTAATATTAGTGACTTAATAAGTTTTTTATTGTATTCGTAATGAATATGCTCCATCCTCACGTTCATAATAGTTTCATATTGTAGTTTTAAGCTATGTGTAGGCTACTGCATACTTCCTGCAGCTGCAGTAATCTTATGGATGGAAATCCAAAATTATGCCGAACTGAGGAGATTTTTTAAAAACAGTTTATTTTCATTTATTTGTTAGTGAGCGTTGCTCTAAACATCTAGATAACTTAATTGTATGGCGTCTACTGATTGATACCTCCCCACTAATGGCACCTTGTTGCTAATTGCTCCTCAGACCTATGTGCCCACGGTGTTTGAAAACTATACAGCCTGTCTGGAGCTGGAGGAGCAGCGAGTGGAGCTCAGTCTGTGGGACACTTCAGGTAACTGATCACCTTTTATTTACGTGGCCTTGCCATTCTGCCTGCAGTACACATAGATGCTCAATAAGACAATGCCTTGTTGATTTAATGAGCATCTGTCTTAGCTGAAAAGAGAGCCAGCCTTTAAATGTTTTCCTCTTTGTCTTGACCATTTACAGTCATTGGTCTTGACACAATAAAACTGTCTTGGCACTGTCCATTTTGGAATAAGGTGATAACATTGATTTAGGTGTTGTTGCACGAGTTGAAGGTTAACAGGCAGGCCTTGTGCTCTCCGATTTCATCCATTATCGATGCAAAGGCAAACAGGATGCACACTTGTTGAACTGCAGACTCTCTCAAGCAATTTTTTTTCAAATCAACTTGATGTGTTTTTCTGCATGGTTTGATAAAGGATTGGCAGATCTTCAGACATTTTTGTATGTGCCAAGTGTGTTTTACTGGAAACTAGGCAGAATGACAGTGATTATTCTGGTTCACTTGCTGTTAATGGTAACTTTGTTCATCATATGTAGAATTACACTATGCATGAAAAAAGAGGGTCAATGTGTCATTGTAGATCTCCTAGGAGATCTGCTGTTTAGTGTGTTGACCTGAATTTAGAGAGCATGGGTCTGCAGCACCTGTTTGAGTGCCCCTCATGCTCACTGCTCCACTCTCTCTCTCTCTCTCAAAAATCCTCTTCATCCATGATGACCCTGCCTGCAACTGCTGCTTCACTGGGTCACTGTGACAGAGAAAATTACATGTAGATGTTTAGCATGTCATGTGCGACTGCATGCAACAAATCCTTTATGTAACAGACCCAATTGCATGAAACGATGCAATATTTAGTGTGTTCTCATATTTTCCCCTCCATTATTAGAAATTGCCAATATGTGGGGGATGAGTGTAATTCTCTCCCCAGACCAAATCCACTTTTTAATCCCAGACTGTGGACCTTTGGCATGGCCAGCAGGAGTGGGCCTGGTGCCCAGGGATGATGGGCACACAGAGAGAAAGCCTGTTGAGCAGGAAGGTTTTCTGGAGCAGACGGATATAAGAGTGCAGAAACTGTAGTGACCTGCATTCTCCTCCATATGCTGCCACGGTTCACCCAATCAAACAGCATGATCCAAGGGATTAAGGCTGAATAGGACCACTGGGCCGCCCCTTCTCACTGACCCAATGAGTTGTCCTTCTTTCTTTTTTTCTTGGCTGATTTGCATAGGCCACCCCTTGACACGAGAAACAATGGACTCACCCAATAACAAATGCATGCTGCGCAACTCAATACAAATATACAATAGAGTACAAGATATACGATACACCACGTATGGACAGCAGATAATAATTGATGCCGCTCATGCATTGTGGCATACATATTTAATGTTCCATTTAGAGGAGAACTTATGTCATCTCCTATAGATGACTCCTGTCCTGTCAGACTCCTGGTGATTGATGGCAGTCACAGGGGCTATTTGCTGATCACACCTTACACTTTCCGCTTCTCGCTGTAATTTGCTCTAATCGTGTGAAGCACTGCCGCCATGGCCCCGCCAAACTGAGAGGGTCTCCTCATTATCCCAGCTCCCCTTCATTGATTGGAGTGACCTCATCACTGGCTCCACATAGCAGGCAGCTCCTTCTTCCAGCTCCACCATGGATTTACAGACTAAAATCAATCCTTCGGTTTTAATCAGCCTGATCTGATCGGACATGTAGGGAGGAGAGAGGAGAGGGGGAAGAGGAACACTGTCCAGTGGCTGTAACTCATGAATAGTTAATAATGAATCTCATTATGGTGCTAGTGAGTAATTTATTTCACTTCTTTCAGTTTCAGTATCTTGCTGATAAAGCCTTTGAGTTTTAGACAATACTGTGTATGTAATCATTTATTGGATGATATATAAATGAGATTGATTTGGAATTAACCCAATATCAATTTAAGTTGTTGAAACAATCTGTTTAATTGGAAAAGAGCTGTATTGTTAATAGGCAATAATCATCTGGACAGAATATCAGTCATTTCTAAACACCACTCAGCTTGTAGTAATATTGGATTCTTCAGGGCTCAAACAGAGTCTGTTTAAAGAGCCCATATTTTTTGTATTTCAAAGTTAATGTTTTTTGTTTTTTATTTTGTTTTTGTTTCCTATTACAACAGCTCTGCATACTTAAATCTTTAAAGCAAGCATTTTGTTTATCTCTAATGGTATGTTAATTAAGCATCTTCTGTCTGAAGCTCCTATTTTAGCTAGTCACTTTAAGGGACCTAAGGGTTTCACTTTAAGGGTTTCAGAGTTTAACTGGACCTGCAAGGTCCAGTTGACTGATAATGAAAACGGCAATTGAAGAAATGACCAGACTCTGAATAAGGTTTTTCAGGCAATATAGGAGCTGTGTTTTCTGTGGAAGGCACTGTTGCTGACTCTAAACTCTGCACCTTTACAGATTTCAATATATGCCAGGGAAAACACACACACATGTGCACATCCAGAAAAACATATAAGCTGACCCATAACCAGACAATGGAGAACTTAAAACTGCAATATATCCTCTTTTAAGGCTACAACTAGTAGTTATCATAATCATAAATTGATTATTTTACTGTTAATCGATTGTTTAAACTGTCATCTTTTACAGTGTCTGTGCAGGATTTTAAGTGTTATGTGGAGAGCACTTGTTGTATTCCATGAAAATCAAAACTATATCTGATATTCGACTCAAGTTAAACACCCTGAGTGCCGTCAACTTTGGCAGTTTCAGAGTTAAGCTTGTTAACAGTTCAGATTTAGGGATGCTTAGGAAAAAAGAACCATCCTCTCTCTGCCTGCAGGGGCCTTCAGCAGAGATTCTGCGTGGATGATGAGAAACTATGGAACAACTGTCTGATGCAATGTATTGTGTTTATTTTTGGGTTTGGCTGTGGAGTCCATAAGTTATCAGCTGCAGCAGCACCATAGCTTCTAGTTGTCTGAGTGTTGGTAGAGGCTGCTCTCATCCCCAAATCTGTGAGTCATCCCATCACTGGATCGTTAGTCTGTCTGACCCCTGCATTCTCATAGTGAGAAGAGAAGCGCTAATGATGAAAACACCCTTTGTCGCTCACTTGATTTAGCACACAAGCACAGAAGCACACTTACACACTCACTCATGCGCACAGAGAAGAGCATATACTCCCTTCCCCCACCTGTATGCTCCAACACGAGGCTCAGCATCTCAGCCCCTGAAGCCTTATAGTACTTCTGCTCTGGCCCATATTCTGCCTCGGCACTCAGCTCTGGGCACCGCACCATCAAGGCAGATGAAGTTGATCTCAGCCACAACAATTTTCTTGTGCTCTTTTCTTTTGCTATCATTTCCCAGTCAGTCAGGCTCACTCCCCATGTTTCATGCCTCAGAAACTCTCCATCTGCTGTAGAGGCAGGCTATTAAGAAAAGGGAGGAGAGGAAACATTTGGGCCATGCTTATCGCTGCATGGGCATTGATCCGTCTGTCCAAACTATTCTCTGGTTTGTTACAAATGAAGAAGAGAGGGGAAGATCGTGTAGGAGACTGGTACCCTGTGATGTCAGACTGCAAGAGGTGAAAGCCTCATGATACAGGAGGGGTCTTTGTGATATGCTTTAGTGTGGCACACTTGTGCTTTCCCTTTTTAATTTTCTTGTCACAACAAAAAAATCAATTTCTTCCAAAAACAAGAAACTGGATCCTTGAGTGTCATGAAAGGGCTGCAGTCGGAGGCTGCGTCTAGTATGAGATATACGATTATTATATTATCTAATTATCATAATTTCCCTAATATTGAAGGAGGGTTACAATATTTAAAAAAAACATTCCTTATGTCGCTTCATCTCCTTTTCATCTTGGGAGAATAACTTATTTATCAGCTTTAATTACAAAGACTCTCAGACACCCGATGCAGCCTTCTATTGATTGCTGCGTTTAGATCAGGGCCGTTTAATGCAGAATCACACCCTGTTTCCTGGTTCTAGGATAAGCCCTTGCAGGAAATTGAGATGAGTTTTCGAACACCTTGTAGACAACTAACAGAGACAACACACATGCTGACACTCATCCCAATGGTGCTAATTGTCTGATTCTAATGTGTGCCAATTTTCACAGTCAGCAAAGTTTTGTGGCTCTTCCTGTGCCTCCCTAGAGTTACATAACTGGCATTATAAGGCACTAATATCATTTTCATTCTTATAATAGTGGCGTCTCTTGTCTTTGTAAGATACTAAGTCATTTACTTAAATGAACATGTCTCAGTTCATTTCTGTTTAAGAGTAGAAGAGAGTCATTTTCATTTCCAAAGGCACAAAATCAGGGTTATAAAACAACAAGCGCATCCCTTTGTTCTTTCACAGCAGTGTTTACTTTCTTTGGGACATTTAGTCCTGAGGAATTTCATCACAGCTTGTCGTTATTCCGCTCACAGCGCCCAACAGCTGGCAAACTCAGTTTTACCCTTTGATAATGTGGAGGATCATTAAGTATTCATGAAACTGTTTAACATGCACACATAGGCTACATGTTGTGTGTGCTTTTTCATATTTTTCCTTTTCCTTTTTAGACAATGGGTTTTATTCCACAATATAAATCAATTAGAATGGTTGTGTAATATCTAATGAGTGATTACACAGACAGCTTTTGTTATCTAAATCTATAAAAGGAACATTGAATCCCTTCTGGGATCCATGCAGAGACTGAAGTAAACATGTTAATCCCATTGAGTGGGCTCCTCTTCTGTTTCATCTGATAACAGAATGGGCTCACCTCTGGCTGCAGCCAAATTTAGATAGTGAGTCTGTGTGTTATCAGTTGTAGCGTGTGTGCGTTTAAATATGCGTCTTGTCTGCTAGATGTACTGAGTTTCTCCAAGTCTGTTGCAGTGCAGGAGTGTCCCCAACAGTGGGTGGGTGGGCAGTTTGTGGTGTGAAAATGATTGACTGGCAGTCAAGGCGAGCCTTTATAGAGAGGTGGGAGGAATGCCTGATGTAGATGGTGGATTCCAAGGCTGTTGCTGTGGTAACAGAGGGACTGGAGGTATTGCTCGCCGAGCATAGGATTTTTGGGGGGTGGGTGGCTTACTTAAGGATTCTGAGCATGAGTGGGAGCGTCTGCTTGCCCCAAGCCCTACCGTTCCACTTGCGTAATTCTACTGCAAGAGGAGATCAATGAGGATTTAGTGTTTGATTGTCATCTTCTCTCCCTCTGAAATGCCAACAAAGAACAACGGAGCAGGGAAAAGAGCAGTTCAGGAACAGCAAAATGAAGCTCAGCAGGAGGAAGTGCACAAAATCCCTGCTGCTCGACCTCTGCAGCTCATTCACACCTTTTTTTTTTCTTCCACAATGACCAACTACCAACAATTTTAAATGGATCATTGACTCAGCAAACAAACTTTTACACATTTCAGCAATTTCAACCCACAGTGTTGAACTTTTTATCATTTCCCTCAGGGGATTGATGAAGTATTTTTGATTGTTTTCATTCATTCATTTAATTTTGATCAGAAACTATATCTTGCAACACGATGTGAGAGACTTCCATACCGTTTGTATAACATTCAACAAAAAAAACTGTTTTTGAGTTACATTAATGATGATCTCTTCTCTGCCCTTTAAGGTTCTCCATACTACGATAACGTGAGGCCCCTCTGCTACAGTGACTCAGATGCGGTCTTGTTGTGTTTTGACATCAGCCGCCCAGACACTGTGGACAGCAGTCTCAAAAAGGTAATGACTCTTGTTCTTCAGACAGTCAGTATTCTTTCTTGTTTCCCATTCTAATTTTTTTTAATGAAAGTATAACAAAGTGTAGAACAACACATTTTATATTTGCACATTAAAGTGTTCACTTTACTAAATTAGACTGACTCATTTCCCATTTATGTTTACAGTGGAAAACTGAAATCCTGGACTTTTGTCCGAGCACACGCATCCTGCTCATTGGCTGCAAGACTGACCTCCGCACAGATGTCTGCACACTGATGGAGCTTTCCAATCAGAAACAGACTCCAATCACCTATGAGCAGGTATACTCAAGAATTAACTTGCTTGTCAGGAACATAGTCATTTCTGAATTGAAAAATATGAACAGAAGTTCTCTTGATTTATTTTATTGCAGATCTTTGTAAGTAAAATCATTACAGCCATGGATTTGACCCATAAATTGCTTTTACTGTGACCAGCGTGTCATAAACATTATCAACATCCTGTTAGGGTTACAAAATGGTATTGGCATCTGCCGATAAAGAAATGAAATGTCACCAATGGCTCTACAGGAACATTAGTGAGCAGATTAGGTCAACTTTATTCAGGTTTTGCCTGTGTGAGTATTGTGACTGGAAGAACTGCAGATGGAAATTAGCATAATGCTAAATCTGGTGCAGCCGATCTTTCTTATTTTCCATGAATGAAATTTAACTGCACATGCTCCTTTAGATAAAATTAAAAAAGAACACCTTCCAAGGCTGCTAAAGTAGGAGAGAGTTTATGTTGTATCAAGTACAGTCCAAAATAGTTACTTCTTTTGCTCAAGGAGTGTGCATATTATGAAAGTTTTACATTTGCATCTGACAGTGAGTCATCATGGTATGAATTAATGTTAATTCCACTATAATAAGAATCGATACAATCTTGGAGAAAGAAATATGTTGTTTTAAAGTTGGTCAAATTAATTTGGAAATATATCAACAAAATTATTGATCATTATTATGCATCCATGTCAAAAACTCAATGCGCAATACCCCCTTTTCCTGGTCTTTTTAAGGACTTTGCAAAGCATCAAGGTTCTACAAAGTAAAATAACGTTTAAAAAGTGAACTTTAAAGGATGTTATGCAAAATATAATTGATCACCTAATTTATTGCAGGGTTCTGCTATGGCCAAGCAACTGGGTGCAGAAGCTTATCTAGAGTGCTCTGCATTCACCTCAGAGAAAAGCATCCACAGTGTATTCCGCACCGCAGCAATGGCCTGCATCAACAAGCTGCAGCCTCTCCCGAAGCCTAGCCCCACTCGCCGCCTCTCCAAAAGACTTCTACACCTGCCTAGCAAGTCGGATTTGCTCACCTCCACTTTCAAGAAGGAGAAGGCCAAGAGCTGCTCGGTCATGTGAGTGAAGACCTCTTGCATTCCAGTCCTCATATGCGACTCCCAGCCCCAGCCTCTTTGGTCTCGGGGAAGGGGGGGTGGGCACGATGGTTTTATCAGGGTTTCCTGCTGAATCCTTCCCTCACCCCCCCGGAAACCAAACACCTCTCAGAGGAGGTGGACACTTCGCTGTCCACTTGCTCCCAAACCTTTTAGCGCACATCCATCTTTTTCCACTGTTTATCTTGCTTTTGAACAAAACAGAATCAATCATCGAGCTATGGTTTTTTTTCCCACCTGTAAACAGTATGCAACTACAATGGTGTTACATCTGTCTGATTCTACTATCTATATGCACATGTTGATTTTGTCCAATATGGAAATGTGCAACGTGTGACGTTATCCTTGTGATGTAAATGCCTCTCAGAAAACTCAATGGATATTTTTCTAATAAAACTAGCATGAAACCATCAGGAATTAGCAAAATCCTGTACATCCCTCTTAGTACGGTATGTGAGGTGTGAAATAGCATGTCACTGGTTTCCCTTTTTGATAAAAGTACAAAGATGTACAGGGCAAACCACAGAGAGAGCTATTACATAGGAGGTTTTTCTTACGATCACAGCAGTGATGAGGGGAGGGATAAGAGCTGAGGCTACTGTGCAGACAGTCTATACAATATCAACCTGCATGGCTTGTTGATGTGGGGTTGTGTAGCTCGGAATGGCACTGCTCTGCAGGCTTTCAGTGGACTAAGTGGAGGAGGCTGAAGAGGCTCTGTGTTTACAAAAAGTGGGAATATGACGGAAATAAGAAATGAGGGCACAAAATCTAAATGGAAGGTTAGCAAGGCTTCTGGTTGCCCTGCTGTTGCTGCTGGAAACTTATTTCTGGTAATGAAACAGACACATTTTAATGAAAGGAAAAGTTGTTTTTATTGCAACTGGCAGCTTGAACACACACTGTTCAAGCTGTTGAACCGTTGAATGTTATTTATTAAGCTCTAGCTGGTTATCGAGGCCAGTTAAAGTGTTAGGAAACATATTTAAAGCATAAGATAATTCTTGCCTGAGTCAAACTGAGCAGTAATGAGAAAAATCTGGTTTGTATTTTCAAATATTCTTTTGAAACGATTTGTAGCATTGCATTGTTGACAGTTTTTCAACTGTTACCAAATTGTATGCAGTTTTGAAACATGCCTTTCATATCATGTTCCTGAAAGTCATTGAGATTCTGCACTCCTATAATACTGTACCATGCCTGTGGATTTCTTACATTTTGCATTAATTTAATGTAGCACTCTTACCATGACTCTATTCGTTCAAATTCATTCTAATTTTGTTTTGCACACACTTGTCTATCTATTGCCCTTCAATAATCAGCACTTACTGTAGGTTACAATGACTACCGAGCAAAAACAAAAGAAAAAAAAAAAGGATGCTTTTTCTGTGCTTAAATCTTTGACTTCATGGTTATATGCAGCATTGATTTCTACACTTCTAACCATAAAGTAATAAGGATTTAAGTGCTTGTGATGCAAGGTGACCTGTGTGGCAATAAAGATGCAGCTTTGTGAATACTGTCATGCTATAAGTGCTCCATGGACAGACGTGATAAATTGAAACCATCTCTGCTGTACAAAAAGGCTGCTAATCTCTGTTTGCCCCCTCTTTTGTGTAAGTAGCCGCTGGTTTGTGGACTAACCAGTGACAACATTGTACTCTGTAACAGATCAGAGTATGGGAATAAAAGGGAACACTGAAGCTGAAATAACTAGACTTTGCTGCCAGTTCTACATTATCATAATGAAAGATACTGAGGCAGTAGGATTTAACTGAATTGCTTGACTAAGTTGAAAATGACAAGCTTTTGAAATTGGAAATAAACTTCAAAACTCTAACAATTAAATTAAGGGCTAGTGTGTGGAATAAAGAAAATAATGTGGGACTACGGAGAACAAGAAATTAAATTGCACAGGCTGGCCCTGTCCAAAGAAAGCTATTTTTCCATTCTTCTTTTGTGTGTGTGGGTGTGTGTTTTTGTGTATTTAATGGCATGATGTGAGCTCCCATGTTATTTTGGAAATATCTTCCTGACATGGCTATTGTGTCTTAATGGAGCTGTGGACTGCCCCTGGTAGACGGAGGAACTTAAAGTGGTGATTTGCACAAAGGCTTCCAGTTCATGGTAACGCACCAAAATTCCTTGGCATTGCCTAGCAACAGTTCCATGCAGAAAATGCAGACATCCGCTCTTGGGTTGCTTGTGTGGACAGATAGGTTGTGCTCACATGTAGACATCCCAACATCCAGTGTTACTGCATCATTTATGCATTTATTGCTTGTTTTAAAAAAACAAAACCAAAAAAAAACACAAGATATTTTTCTTTGGGTTATGGAGCTGGTGCCAACCTCTCTGAAGATGGGTTGCACAGGCGACTCAGTGACCATGTCAGTTAATATGCAGCCTTTGTGTTGTAGTCAGTGTGTGGTAAAATGGTGCAGTCAAACTCCTAAGCATGTCCTATTAAACTTGTATGATTGTACATACTGTCTCTTGTTTTATAGTCACTAAGACATCTTCAAGGTTGTCACATGAGAAAATTGTTGCTGATGTGGATATTTATTTGGTAGCTACCTTATTCCCTTTTTTTTAACATGAATATTTGTTTAAAATCTATTTTCAAATGTTACTTTTTCTTTTCTCTTTTTTTGTTTTTGTGTTTATTGCTGTGTAAAATAAAGCTTGCCTTGTGCGGCACTCAAAAAATGTTGTTTCAGTCTTTTTCTTTTTCAGGTGTCACACATTTATTAAATTGTTTCAGTGAAAGTGAACAGATGTCTCATGTAGTCAGTCATCTCTGCAGAAAATGAGGTGCTTATCTTTTTTTATTCAGTTAGTGCTTCTAATTCCTCAAACAAGCTCTGTGTCATTGCACGCATGAAGAGCTTGTTTCATTAAAGAGAGAGCAAATTCAAATCAGGATGGAGGGGGGGGATTAGTGTCATTTTCTATTACCTTAACCCTGATTTCAGATCATAGTCACTATTCAGGGAGTTATAATCACAGACTTAAAACAAAAAAAACATCAAATCTCTAAGTGACGTGTTTTAACAACATAATAGGTGCATTAAAGACTGGATTGATAAAAGATCATGTTTGGATATTCACACCTTGCAAAAATATTATGGATTAATGAAAACAAGTTTTGCACATGTAAAAGAAAGAATTATAGTTAAGAACAGCTGCTCTCATCTATCTTCAAACACACCACATCTGGTTGCTTCCAGCTGCAGATGTGTCTGAGGCTGGCCTGATGCCACATGAAAATGCCAGTGATGCCAGTGGGCTAACCAGCACATGTGCCCTTACACTGCCTGTCTTTCTGTCACAGACAGCAGCTTGTGCTAATCAGCTCTAATGAGGACAGTGCAATGAAGTGACATCTGCAAGGTAGACGAGCAACAAGGGTCAGCAGTGTCACTGGCTCTTTTCAAGTGAAGCAGTTGCATCAGAATGGTAAATGGAAAAATGGATTGCAGTTATGTAGCCCTTTTACAGTCTTATATATTGTTTAAAGGGCTTTACATGCACACATATTCACCCTTGGCATGAACCTTTTTCCATCACACATATACTCAATGATACATTAGAAGAGATTTTTACTCTCTACTTCCTGAGCTAAAGCCCCCCGAAAATTGGGAGAGTCCCTGCTTAGAGTCCAAGTGTTATTTTTTTATGTGCAGTGTCAAGGTTAACATGTTTATGAACAGAGACCAATTTATCATATGTAATGCCTGGTTGTAGCTGACACTAATGACATATTAGTCACGAGTGCATATATATAACGTTGCCATTTTTCTGACCACATGATGAATGCAAGTCTAGATTTCACTGATTTTCCTCCAACTCCTGATTAAAATACTCAACTTCTCAGCAGTGATGCTCCACTACCTAACCAAGAAAGTGAAGTTGTGGGCAGTTAAACTAAATTTCTTTCATCAAAAGGCAAGGCAAGTTTATTTGTATAGCACATTTTCAGGTTCAAGACAATTCAAAGTGCTTTACATAAAACATTAA
>JBBBVU010000014.1:14877770-14901944 GCA_037177055.1 Atherinosoma microstoma
AGCTCTTAGATCCAAAGACTCAGGTCAGCTAGTCCAGACCAGAGTCCAGACTAAACATGTAGAAGCAGCTTTTAGCTGTTATGCTGCAAACAAGTGGAACAAACTGCCAGTGGAGATTCAATTTTCACCAAATGTAAAACCTTTTAAATCCAGGTTAAAAACATTTCTGTTCTCATGCACCTATGCATGACATCTGCACGGTATCGTTTAACTTATTTTGCTTTCAATCTTTTTAATGATTTTTTGTGTGTGTTCAAATGATGTGGTTGTAATTCTAGCTTGCTTTTTATCTGTAATGCTTTTAATGTTCTATGTAAAGCACTTTGAATTTTCTTGAACTTGAAAATGTGCTATACAAATAAACTTGCCTCGCCTTTTTCATTTGACAAACAAATTAATGCTGCTGTCAAAGCCAGCTTCTTTCAGCTTAGAATCCTCTCCAATGTCAATCCATTCCTCTCATTTTGTGATTTTGAGAATGTGATCCATACTTTCATCTAGTTGAAACTTGACTGCCACAATAGTCTTTATTCAGGTTAAAGTCAGTCTGCTGTTGCTCTGCAGGTCATTCAAAGTGTAACTGACTGACTCTTAACAGGCACATGTAAGTGAGACCATGTCTGTAAAATGCATTTTAAGATCTTATCGTCTGTTTTTTTAGTGTTTGAGTAGATTGACGTTTTCTTATCTTTCTGACCTTTTAACTGTGCTCACCCCTTCCAAAGCACTGAGAGCTGACTAGAAACTTTCTGGTTGTCCCAAGGTCCAGGCTAAAACACAGTGGTGATGGACGTTTTTTTGTTGCTGGCCCCAAACTGTAGAACTGCCCTTCCCTCCACATCAGGGCTTCACCAACAGTGCATATTTTCTAAACTTGTATCAAAACCTGTTTTTACACCGTGGCTTTTAAATCAGTTCGAATTTTGACATTTAGTCATTTGAGTTGTTTTGCAGCATTTTGTGTATTGCTCTATTGTTTTAAACTGAACAGCACTTTGGTCAATATCTATTGTTTAAAGCAAAATCAATTTAATTCTCTTCTCTGTTTATTTTTGTTTATATTTACACAATCTCTGTGAAGGATTTTCAGCAATGTACTTGTCAAACTTTAAATGTCATTATTACAGACAGATCAGTAGGAAACATTTAACCACAGAAAAGGGTAATTAGGTCATAGCATTACTATTTTATGCATATTTTATACATATTGGCAGAAATTCTGGCAGCTATTTTGTACTTTATTTGATCTTATTTATTCTTTTGTAGTTTTGTTGTATTTGAGCTTATTTATTTTGTTGCAAGTATTCTATTTTATTATTCTGTTGTTTTGCACTGACTGGAGGGCCTTTTTAATTTTGTTGTACCTGTTACAATGACAAATAAAGTTCCATTCTATTCTATTCTAGAAAGCTCCTGGAGAATATTAGATTTCACTGATATTTCTGTGTGTGTGTTTTTTTTTTTTAAAGAATGATTCATTCATGTGTGAATTTGATGGCTGTGAATAGGATTTGTAATATTTGTAATATATATAAGGGAAGAGAATAATTATACACATAACCCTCATAATATTATCCAAAATTTACTCATAAGAAATTTTAAAATGAACCTGCTTTTTGTTCATGTGCTTTCTATGCACTCCTCTCAAAACTACGATCACCCATCACCCTCCTGCCCTTCATCTTCACATTGTTTTCCATTTCTCTTTTTCATTCTTAATCCTTGAAAGATCTCATTCTTGAAGACAAGTTGATAAGAGTTGGAAACAAGTAATAAGTATCGGGATGTGCAGATTTTGATATGCTGGGTGGATGTTCTATTCTATTCTATTCTATTCTATTCTATTCTATTCTATTCTATTCTATTCTATTCTATTCTACCGTCATTTGCCAGATGCTTTTCTCCAAAGTGACTTCTATCTATGAGTGAGAACAACTCAAGCAAGAAATCAAACAGGACAGGACATCATAATAAAAAAATAAAATGTTATGTTAAAGACAATAATTCATCTGATATCCAACACCTAATACTATTTGTTTTTGGCATTTATTTTCCCCTTTAATACCAGTGGAACAATGACTTGTGCATTATAAAAAGTAGTCAAACACTGTATTTAATTTCTTCATCTCAATGTTTTTGAATGAACACAAATAAATTCACAAAAAATGTATAAAAATTAACTTTCACATAAAAATATTATTTGAATAAGTAAAATAACTGTTTCAAAAGATTGTTTACACTGTTAAAACCGTTTCAAGTCAAAGTCAATCAGCCGATACCAATATTAAGCTTATATGTCTACACATCCCTAATCATTTGTCACTTATCCACTGGATTCCTAAAAGATTAACACACAATCCTTTCCCGTATTTCAAGCCAATCACAACTAACTTTATGCTGCTTGGTTTTATTATCCTAAATCCTCATCAGAGTCATATTTGGCCCAGTCAACAGTAAACATTTCCCACTTTTCTTCTTGTGTTGTACTTTTTCCCTGTGTTGGCTATTGTTATATTTTTGCTTTTGACATCTGCCAAGTTGTATAAAGAAACATGCTGGTTCAGGTCCAAATCCTTGAAGCAGTCCCCAAAAGTGACATCAGCTTGACTTACCTTCCTCTAGCCTTTAAATAACCATGATTTTTGTAGTCAGTGCCACATAGAAAATCACTCAATCACGCAGCTGGCGTATCAGACACCCTCTGCTCCTTTGAGATCCAGATGGATAAAGCACTTTTAAAAGTTTCAGTTGATTTTACAGCTGTTTTAGAGTGGCATCTTTGATTAAGCAGAATGAGAGGCAATATGAAACCAATACTACCGGCTATACTATGGGACAGACAGAATCAGGTTACATGGGCCTATCCCAGTATGATGGGCTGTTGAGTATGACAGGGACTTAAGATATTGATATTTTGATATTTTTAAGATCAGATTTATTTAAACTTTATTTAACCTTTATTTAACCAAGAAGTCAATGAGGGCCAGGAGGCCAGATTTATAAACAAAAAAAACCACAATGATGTTTGCTGGGTAAGAAATTAGAAATAAAATGTGAGATGTCAAATGGTCACAACAGTAAGCAATACAGAGTAATGCTTTTTAAAATTTAAGAAAGCTATAGAGACAAAGCTTTGTGACATGAAAGCAAACCCAAAACAATGCTTTTAAATAGTAAATGAATGAATCCAACCAAAACACAACCAAAATAACTCAAAGAAGTTGTACAAATTGTACAAATTATTATCCATCCAGAAGACAAAAAACACTATAAAGAAATACAAAACAACCATAAGCACCTTGGTAAGCCTTCATGCTTTCTTTCTTTGCTTTATACTTGAACTTGCCTTACTGTATGCAAGCAACAACACCAAGCTTCCAAGATGTGACACAAAATGACAAGAGATTGGAATGTGATGCAAAACGTCTTCAACTCACAAGTTAAAAGTATAATAAACAAATCAATGAAAAATAAAACAAACACGTCTCACCTCAGAAAAACCACAATGAAAACACGCAAAAAACCATCAAGATTCAAAGAAAGCCACAATCAATTTGTAGCATATTTCAGTGCTTCATTTTCATAACTTTATTAATTAGTCGTTTTTATCATGTATGATTTGACTGTGGTAATTGTGGAGGGAGTCTGGTGGTGTTACTGTTACTCTGCTCTGACACTGAGCCCAGTCATTCTAGAATTATCTTGCACCGTGCCCACGTTCCAAGCAGGCGGGTAAAACGCAACGTCACGAGAGCATGGAAAACACGCGATGTTTGGAGACGCAACAGCGCCTCTGTTGTAAACCTCAGTTAACTGTTTCGGTCTCAGTGATCATTTTTGCCGGCTTCATTGCTAGATAACACTAATATTGATATCGTGATCCGACGAGGGAGTTTTATTTATAAAACGGTGAAAATGTAAGTGTTGATTTTACTGTGTAGCTGCTATCGTAGCTAACCAGCCACAAGTGTTTTAAGTGGTATTAATGCGGATGAACTAGCTAACATTAGCCAACTCGGCTAGCACACGAGTTGGCCTCAGCAGTGCAGCTGTACTCAACGTTATAGGACTAAAAGCCATCGCACGTCTTCGAATCCATCTACAAATGAGTCTCTGCCAGTTTGATATAATACAGTACTACAGGTCTTCAGCACAAAGGGTTGGCTTGCTTTGTGTGTGCGCTTTATACCAGCTCATTTTGTCGTTAGCTGGTAGGCTAATGTCAACTAACGTGACTAGGGTAAAGTTAGCTACTCTGAAAAGTCACGGTGTCATGCCCAGAAATGTTCGTTTTATGTTAACAAAGGGAAACCTCAGCCTCCATACATTTGTAAGTCGTGTTCGTAATATAAGCCGTCGATACTTTTTTTTTCTTTTTTTCTTCAGTGTGATTCACATAGAAGTTATCATGCAGCTTGAAATCATTGCAGTTTTACAACATTCACTGTATGAGAATGTCATGGTTGTCCTGATGCCTCTGTTTTGATGGCAGGTGCACTAGCTTGAATAACAGTTATTATTAGGAAAATTATTATTTGGGGAAGAAAATAATGCTTTAAGTCCTATAATAATCGGTGCAACCAAGCTTCACTCTTCCCCATAATGACTCAGGTGGACTGCACCCTATACACGCAGGCCATCAGAGCAGAATGACCACCGCAATAATATGTGTTTTACTCTTCAGTATTAAATAAACATAGACATAGAATAACTCATGGATTATTGTATGTTGTGCTGATCAAGTTTAATTATTTTCTTTTTTCTACTTCTTGTCATTAGGCAGCCTGCAACAGCTAAATGGTATGACAGACGAGACTCTGTTTTTGTAGAGTTCTGCGTGGAGGACACCAAAGATGTGCAAGTTAATTTTGGCAAGTCAAAATTTGAATTTAGGTAAGTTGCATTAAAAGTGTGGTGAATAATACAGCTGAAGTCCCATTTCTGGTCATCAATTTAATAAAATTCTGAGCCTAAAACTACATCTTTAAAAAAATGGTGTCCCTAATCTGAGGCATGGACATTTTTTGTGCATTGCTCAAAAAGTTTATGCACAACTAAAGGACAGAAAACAGAGCTCATCCCAATTATTTTGGCAGAACAAAGCTCCTAAAAAGCTTCATGAAACATCCTTTTACCAAGCGTAGCAAAAGGTTTGATCAAGGGCCATAAAAGTTTTTGCAGTCCCAGCATTGCCCACTTTTTGTTTTAAAAAGGGACAGACTATTTAATTTAATTGTATTTTATTGTGTCTAAGTTTCTATTCAATTTTGAATTTTAATATTTTGTGGTGTTGTGACGACCTCTGTACCACACTCTGGCACAACAATTTCCTCTGGGATAAATAAAGTTATTCTTATTCTTATTTATGTCTCAAAATGCAGAAGTTTAATATTGTATCATAAGACTTTATTTCTTTTAGCTGTTCAGAGAACATTATTATATGTATATAAGATGCATGCAAGCAGATTTCCCTTTGCATAAATACTGGGCTTTACAGTGATATTTTTATATTGGGCCAAGCAATTACTAATTTAGAAGTGACTAACAATGCCTTATTAAGAAGGGAGATTTGGGGTGGTGGGGGGGGGGGGTGTTTCCCTGCATATTTATAAATTTATTGATGTAATAAGCACTGTCTAAGCTAACAATCCAATCAACAGTAACCACTGTCCCAGAATAAGTTTCTTTCACATGTCACTTGCAGCATGTTTACAATAGGTGCTGTCTTTTTTTAATTTGACTTCACCAAGTTGTAAAGCAGGGATGTCATTGCGCAGAACTTAACAACAAGCTGTTGGACCCATTTGATTTGAATCAAATGTTTTGAAGCAGGGAAGCCCCAAGCTGCTGATATTGCCAAATAAGGGGAGGAGCAGTAATGCAACCAATGTGAAAAAAAAAGCAACCCAAAAACCAAACATCTAAAATCATTTAAAAAATGCTGTCGGCTTGCATTTTCCACAAACCTGGATCAAAACTGGGTGATGAAATGATATTTTATGATAAAGATGTTTAATTATTGAATAAACCAAAATTTCCAAGTGGAGATATGTACTTCTGTTAAGAAATGATTGACAACCTCACAGTTTAGCCTTCTAGATGCACACACAGAAGTGTTTGTAAGCAATGGAATGACAAATACTTCATTAATCCCTGAAGGAAATTATGATAAGCAGCCCAGACTTTAGTAAATTAGCAAAGTAATGAAAGCATTTGTTAGATGTAAATTGAGAATCATTCCTCTTTTATCTCTTTTTACAGCTGTGCCAGTGGAACAGAAAAAATCAAACACCATAATGCAGTGGATCTTTTTGGGGAGATTGACCCTAAAGTAAGCTAGTCATTTGCAGACGTAGTTGCAGTATAAAGGTGTGTTTTTATTCCATGAAAGACATAAAACTTTTTCTGTAACACACAGGGTTCCAAGCACAGGCGCACTGACAGGTCTGTGTTGTGCTGTTTACGAAAAACAGAGGCTGGGAAGTCATGGCCACGGCTTACCAAAGACAAGACAAAGGTAACAAACTCATCAGCTTGACATTTATTGGCACAGATGTGTGGGAAATTAAATATTGCCACTTGTAAATCTCATCAAGTGTGTAGCTCTTGAACTCATTTAAGTCTATTTAAAAGCATCAAAAGCTTTGTTTTAGAAAATCTAATTATCTAGCTTGGTGTCATAATTAAGTATACTAGTTTACATATCAAATAATTTTGTTTAAGCAAATCAATTCTGTTTTAGTGCAACTGGTTGAGTGTGGATTTCAATAATTGGAAAGACTGGGAAGACGATTCAGATGAAGACTTGTCAAGTTTTGACAAATTCTCAGAGGTAATAGTGTCACACAATCGCAGCTTAAAATTTGAAAATGTTTAGATTTACAGATGTGTTGAATGTCACCTGTGATTTCCTCCAGATGATGAACAGCATGGGTGGGGACGATCTACCCGATTTAGATGGTGCAGACGAAGAGGTATGATTTTAAAGATGTACATATATGCATGCAGTTCTTCTTTTATATAATTAATATGATTTACTAAATTGATGTGATGTGTGGAGGATTCTAGGATATGGAATTTACCAAGGAAAGCAGTGAATGAAGGTTTCTGATTGTTTTTGCTTTGTTTTCCAGCATGATTCAGCAGACAGTGATGATGAAAGTAAGTATGAATTTAAAAGAGCTCTCTTGTAATTTGTATTAAATTATCACTTATCCCCACATATATTATACAGGGAAAACTTGTTTTTTCACTGCAGCTGTCTTAATGCAAAAAAAGCAAGCAAAATAAAAAAAATTTTAGAAAGAAAAATTATTTTAATATGAAACTTGGAGACCACTAGATGTGACTGAATCAAACAATCTGCCCCTTTAAGTCAGTGACAGTTAATATTTGGCTTCACAAATATTCCTCTAGGTATTGGCTTAAATATAACTTTATTCAAAAATCCTTTGGGACCTTTGTAATGTCATCACTCCTGTCTTATTTACCATCAGTTATTATTAATTTCGACTGATCGATAATTTGCTGTCAGTAGCCATTCAGATCTAATCACATTCTTACACATGTGTGTTGAACTTTCTTCCAGAAATGCCCGACCTTGAGTAAACAGACATGGTTGCCACCTCAGTAGTTCTCAAAGCAAGTTACAAGTCTGTTGAAGAGAGAGACACAACATGAGTTGGCAGCCACGCTTGAGATGAATCTCTCCACGCAGTTTCCAAAGCGAAACTCCTCAAGGGAGTGACAGGGAGTGACTGTTGGATACAGACATGCACAGACATCCATAGCAACATACAGTGCTGTGCTTTGCTGTTTTGTTCTGCATGGACAATTCTGTTCAAATGAAAATGTTCTTGTTCCTTGACTTAAATGACTGTAATGGGATGTGCTGATGTCTTACACCTTCTCTCTCTCTCTGTTTTTTGCGATGTCAGATGATGTATTAAATGTTGTGATTTCTAATAGAAAAAAACTCACAATGCCTATTTTCCAAAAAAAGTAGATTTTTTTAATGACAGATTCCCCCCCTTTAATGTTTGTATTGTAAATTGCACTTATGTTTTTTAATTTAAAAGGCTTTCAATGGGTTTCCAATGCATCCAGACATCTGCAAATATTTAACATTTTAATTTTTTAAATATGTTTCTGCATTTAAAATAAACAGAAATGCTTGTGCAACTTAAAGTTTGTGTTGAAAATTTGGGAGTGGTACATTATTTTCATATAGCCATACTTTGGAAAAGGTGAGTCTTTTTTCCTTAGCTGTCACCATATAAAACACCATTGTAGCAGGTGTATGAAAAAAAAATCTTCCATATGCCCACTAAAGCAAGAACAGAATTGTTTTATAGTCTACTAAAAGTTATCCACATAGGTTATAAATGTTTATCACGTTCAGCAGAAATATGCTTTGGAAGCTCGTGTGTTTGATTCAACATATGTCAAACACTTCTCTGTTTGTCGTATGCAGTGAGACTTTGACTAAATGTTTCTAATAAACTTTTAACAAAGAATTACTGGTCACTGTTTTGTTCATACTGGCTACAAACCTGCTCTTCTACCACTCAGTTGTAAGCAGTAAGAGACAAAAACATCAGCTCAAACGCTGCATAAAGGTTTTCCAGAATCCAGCTGGTTTTAATGTGATACCCCTGCCTACAATATTAGTTAAAAGCCAGATAAAAACTTGCAATTATCGGGGAAAAAAGAAAACTTTCACTAGATACAGTCTTCTTTAGTGAGCTCTAATTGTAACATCAGACTTAATTTTATTGAACTGACATCTTCAGTTATTCATCTCGGCTTTAAGTCTTAACTTCAGCTGCGTTTCACAAAGTTGTTACATGGAGTGACGATTTTTGGACTTTGCCCTCAATTGTTGATACAGGGATTGCACAAGAAAAGGAATCATGTTGAGGCCTGAATCTAAAGCAATCTTATTAAATGTGCATGTCAGCATGTTAGTTTTGAAAAAAGGAAAGACGTAAAAATTGCGACTTTGTCCAAGAACTGCTTTACAGCAAGTATGAAATGTCACAATGTGACCACTGTGTTGTGCTAACGTCACTGCACTTCCCTCTAACCTTATAATATGGGATATTTCGGGGGTTTCCCAATGCCTCTGAATTGAAGACTGATTTAAAAAAAGTGGGATAGAAGCTTGAAATTCCCCTTTCTGTGTATATAAGTGTGAATTAGCTGTGATTTTTGTGTGATTTCTTTTTTCAAATGTAACTATGCTTATTTACCTGTTTAGAGATGCTCATCTGTCCTAGTATCAACACTGATTAACAGTAACTGGATTGGATTTATGAAGCTCTTTTTTGTCTTGGTTACCTCTGAAAGTGCTATAAAACATAAACAACATTCATGTAGTCAATTGCACATAAATTTCTTGATCTACACACCCTGATAAATACATTAGGACACAGGATTTAGTATTTTTGCTGAAGTATATTTGAACAAATTGGTTGGATTTATTTAAAACATAGATTTTCATGAACAAAATTAATGATATCACTAAGAATCTTAAAACAACAGAGTTCCTTACATAAATACTTAACTTGGAATCATTATCTTTTGCACTGCAAGCACCTGCCCCAGTTTTTACTGTGTTCTGCAGTTTATGTTTTCACTACTGTATGGTTGGTGTAGGAAAGAGCGTCTAATCTAGTGTGAGATGTTTAGGGGCATGTTGTGTTTGCGTCAGCAGTCTGGACCTGTGGAGCAGGAAAACACAATGCAAGCATCTTTTCAACACCCCCCACTGTAAAACTAAACTGTGGGCTTATACCCACAATAAGTGGCTTACGGAGTCACGAGGAGGACATAATACTCATCACAATGGAGATGCCCCAACAAGCAAACTTGGTTTCAGATCAGTAGTGTTAAAGTTTTTTTTTTTAAAGATAATTCTTTTTCACCATCATTGCAACTGTTCATTGAATTTAAATGATAATATAAAAAGTAAAATACTCTTTCAGACTTTTAAACATTTCTGTTGATTCTATTTGTTCTTTTTTAAATTTCCCTCCAAATCTGAAACATTAACAGCACAGAGGTTTAAAATATATTTATTTAGGCACTCTTGCCAATGGAAAAGAGAACTTGCACATTCAACAGTGACAGCAACACAAACAGATCATAGAAGCTAGCAGAAACTGTTACTGCCAGCGTTTTGTTTCCATGCATGAAAGCACAAAAAGCATTGAGCTCAGCATAAACCTTTCAGAGCGCTGCGGCCATCCCTGTAGCTGCCCTGGTCAGCACGATGCTCCAGTGCAGATGCTCAATGCCAGGCCTGCTCTTCCCTCTTCCCCTGCCACCATGGATTTTCCACCGCTTTATCCGACCTGAGCCTCCAAACCAATCCACCACACACAATGTAAAACTCTGTCTAATCAGTTCTGTCGCCACAAACCTAAATTGTAGTAGTGGAGAAATTGAGAATTTACTCAAGCTTTATGAATCACAGCTTTGATCAGAGTAAATATGCATTGCAACTGAGTCAGTAAGAGGAAAATTGAGGAAACTCACTGAGATATTAGAATGTAAGCATATTAATTCTGTTCATGTAAAGATATCTGAAGGATTGGAAACCAAGCAAAATCTCATAGCACTCAGTGCTTCTCTTTCCCTCACAGGTTTTGCTGACCATATGCCCACCACCTTTCTGTTTTCAGAAAGAAAAAAATTATTTCCATAAGAGATAGCTGATGCCATGAATAATGTTTTTCTACCATTGTCTTTGGTTAATGCTTGAACCAGTCTTGTAAAAGACTTCAAAAGTCTGGTTTTCAAATTTTTTGTTTTCAAAAGCAAAAGCTCCACAGCCTCAAGAAAAATCAATGAATAGCTGAACCCATAAAAAGCTTGAAAATATTAGTTGCTCCAAATGATCTTTTTTTTGTTTAACAGAGGAGTGTTGTTGGCCTTAATTTCGTCAATCGTCAATTTCCCTTAGGGGATCAATAAAAAAAAAGTATCTATAATTTTGTTAAGCTTCCTGCTTATACTAAGTTTAACCACAGGTCACAATTTTCACTGTAAATGGAGAGTATTTCTTGCAAAGGTCAGATTATTTCAAATTCACTGATTTTTATCTGCACCTTTTAAACTTGCAAACGGCAAGTCTGGACAGGAAGAAGGTCAAGGCAGCAGAGGGGTTAAATGACTTTGTTTTGATTTGTAGTATTGTGCACTGACCCCTCCCCTGGGCTCTGTGGGACTAGGTGCCCCTAGGGTGTTATAAAAAGGCCTCTGAGCTCCCCCTGCTCTGATAAAGAGGCTGAATGTCTGCAGGACATGCTTAACGTTTGTCCATCCATGTTCCTCTACTAACAACCAGCAGGGTTGGCACATAGATGCACAGAGACTGGCAAACTGCTCCACTCAGGAGCTCTCTATGACAGACATCCAAATTAAGAAGGAAGAGCAGCAGATTACTCTCAGTTACATGTTGAGAAGTTTATGTATTGTTGCATTTAGCTTTAGAGTGGCAGTTTATGTTTGAGGGCAATTTTTGTTATTTTTTTGCTTAGTTTTTTTGGCCTCAAGTGCAGTTGTTATTGTGGAGAAGCATCTTCTCCCTTTAGCTGATTAGTTAGTTTTTTTCTGTTGACTTTTCGTCCCTTCACTGTTTAGAAGTTTACTTATTGACCTTGTGCCACCATGTGGGAGTTCAGGTCAATGTCTTTCTGGCGGGCGGTGTTTGCCGAGTTCTACGGCACCATGTTCTTTGTATTCTTTGGATTGGGAGCAGCCCTCCGCTGGACCACCGGGCCACACAATGTTCTTCACGTTGCCTTTTGCTTTGGCTTGGCGGCTGCCACCTTTATCCAGTCCATCGGTCACATCAGTGGAGGACACATCAACCCAGCTGTTACCTTTGCCTACCTGATCGGATCTCAGATGTCTCTGTTCCGTGCTTTCTTCTACATCGTGGCCCAATTACTTGGAGCACTGGCTGGTGCTGCTGTACTGTACGGGGTCACACCCAACAACATGAGAGGAAACCTGGCTCTGAACACGGTAAGATACTGGAGTTACTGGAATACTTTACATCCATTATTACAAAATGGCTACTAAATGTACTAAATGTTACATGATGCTTTAACAAACTTTGATACTGAGATGGATAACTATGTATTAAGTTATGTAATGAGCTAGGTTGTAAACTATAAAACAACTGAGAGCTGGGGGGAAAAAAAGTGTTTGCATTACAAAAGCTGTAGTTTTTTTCATTTGATGTTCTAGTAAAATTTCCAGCTGTAGATATATGTGGATTTTGAATTCATGATCTCGAATCTTTCACTTCATGGCTCTTTCCTTCTGTCACAGCTGCAGCCAGGTGTCAGCTTGGGCATGGCCACAACAATGGAGGTTTTCCTCACACTCCAGCTTGTCGTCTGCATCTTTGCTGTGACAGATGAGAGGCGCAATGGACGCCTGGGCTCTGCTGCCTTGGCCATTGGCTTTTCTGTGCTCATTGGGCATCTTCTTGGGGTAAGGGTCATCCCAAGGTGTAAAAATTTGAAACTGCTCTCATGGTTCATACAAGAATGTGAGCTTTGTATCACCTTAGATAGATATATGTATAGTCTTATTCATGAGCGGTTCTCTGTGTGTTATTTAGATGTACTATACTGGAGCAGGAATGAACCCAGCAAGGTCCTTTGCCCCAGCTGTCCTGGTCAGGAATTTTGTAAACCACTGGGTAAGATCTGTTGATAATTTTGAATTACAAATTTGTGCAACACGTAGAAGAGTGGTTTCCTCATACTCAACAAAATCTGACTGCTCTCTGTCTTTTACAGGTGTACTGGGTGGGACCCATGATTGGCGGTGCTATGGGTGCTCTGCTGTATGACTTCATACTATTCCCACGTATGCGTGGTCTTTCCGAGAGGCTCGCCACACTGAAGGGCACCCGGCCTCCAGAGGCTGAGGGCCAGCAGGAAACCCGGGGAGAGCCCATCGAGCTCAAAACACAGGCCCTATAAGCCTGGAGAAGAAGATTGGCTTTCTGACCCCCATCCTGCACCTGTCATGCCTCACTCTGCACCCTCAGTTCCTGGTCCATCCTCAGCCCACACACTGTTTTTGCACACATACCTCCTCCCCCACCTCCACATATGATAACAGCAATCTCAAACCCCTTTGTCATCCTTGTTCCTCATCCACAACTGGACCTACTGAATTATAGTGAAGGGGCACTCATAGCCCTAACCATCTTTCCTGATTTCATTTCTACCCATCCTTCATTCTCCTCTTCCTCCTTGGAATGCAGGATAAAGATGGAGGGTTAGAAGAAAACTTGCCACTGAAGGAAGCACCCTGTGCCCTGTGGTGTGGGGAATCAGTTACTCCTGGCTGACCAGGTGGCTATAACTGCTCAGGACAGGGGCCGCTATTTCTATCTTTCTACCTTTCTCTTTCTGTTTTTTCTTCCTATTTTGTAGTCTGGTAGGAGTGAAGCAACATTAGAGCAGTGGACTTCTGCATGCTTTTCCATTTTGATCCAGTGTGATCTCGCCCTTTGTTTGTTTTGTTTCATGAACTTTGGGTAAATTACACGTCAGTATTGTATTTTACCAGTATTTATTTGGCTTATATTCTTTTTTTAGTTGTATGCGTGTGTGTGATAAAGAGTGAGAGCGAAAGACAGCGATTGAGTGTGTCTGCGTGCATGTGTAAGCTTGTTTTAATTGATCATTTTTATTTTCCACTTTTCAATGCCACAATCCTTTGTCTGTATTGATTTTTTTCTCTTTTTTTTGAGTTATCATGCAAGCTTATTTTAGGGAAACATGCTGCCTTTTTCTTGCCCTCAATGATACTGCAAAAGTTTAATACACAAATTCAACAAAGTTCATGTTTAGTGATTTCAAATTTTTATATCAGAGGAAAATAATTTTACATTTAAGTCATGGCTTAAAGCCATTTTCAATACAGTGAAGTCCAGACACAGTGATATTAAATATAAATTAAAATAAAAAAATCATATATGTATAAAAGAAAATTGGGTCTTTTTTGAGCTCAGTCTTCAAAGAAGTTAGTTAAGATTTTATTAGAGCACTCAAAAGTGTTGCACATTATTTTATAGGTGGGAAATTTGTAGGTTTAATCTACATTTTGGTAACTTATACAGTATTTGCGTAGGGTTACATTTTGAATGATTTTCTGGCATAATTTTGTCCTCAAAGCTTTAGAGCAGCGCTTATGATTCATGTATAGGTGTGTAATAGCTGGTTTGCTTTTATTTCTGCGTGCCTGCCATGGAAAAACAAAGAGAGCAAACCTGACAAGCTGTCAAAAAGAGCAAGCGTTTTCTAGTTGATTTGTGTTGTTTGACATAACTGAAGAGTCTCTGTACTTCCACTCGGGGTTAGAAATGAAAGTGTGCACAAGGTGTGGTGGCTTCTTGCTGGTGTTGGCGAACACCCGGTGCCTTCTCTGTTCTGCTCTGAGCCAGGTGGCTCTTTGGGAGTAAAACAAGGCCCACTTTGATATTTGAGAGAAGAGAGGAGGTCATCGCAAGGCGGCTGAAATCTTTAGTGTGTTTGTACAGAGTGCTAAATGTACACCTTTATTTTCAGTCTACACAGGAGAGAATGAGCTTTGAAGTTGATTTGGCCTCATGTACCTCCCCTTCCTCCATCCCTCCTACATTCACCCTACCTCCTTCCTTTGTTTGCACGGCAGCCACCTTGTTCTGCGTTAATAAGGGGATATCTGCTGCTGCTGGGATGGAGGGAAGGGGACAGGGCACTGAGATAGGTTATCATTTCACACATTTCACCAGAGTAGTTATTGAACCAGACATGTAAGCTGATTCTCTAGCTGCTTCCTGAACATGACCCTTTTTTTTCAGTGTGATTTCCCTGGCAGTGGTTTAGTAGAATTTACATTTTAATGACATGTTGAAATTGGAACTTGTTTTCTAAAGGAAAAGATTTGTGATGTACAGTGTAAAGTTTTTTTTTTCTTTCTTTCTTTCTTTTTTTTTTTAAATGTTGATTGTTGAAATTGGATGAAAACTGGAATGATAGGAAATATAAGATGCTAGCTATGCAATATCTCTTCTTTGGCTGATGGATTATGGGAGTGATGCCAATCATGCCAGTATGCTTTTATTCAATGGACAGCCAGCATGGTAACAAGCATACCTTTCCACTCAAATTGCCCATGATTCATAATTTTTATATGTCAAAAAAAAAGAAAAAAGAAAAAAAAAAGTCAAAAATTCTTCAGCTTGCAATTTCTTCTTTGTCTGTGTTCTTTTAGATTTATATGGAATTTAAACAATTGATCCTGTACAGGACACTTGCATATGCAGGCAAGATGTCTGCAGCAGTTATTATATGTGCCCATCTAATTTTTTTTTTAACATAAACCAGGGATGTCCAGTGATGGTCTCAGAGGACCACCATCATGCAGATTGTAGATGTTTCCCTGCTCCAACACACCTGATCAAATTAAATCAATTTCCTCAACAACTTGTTGTCAAGTTCTGCCCAAGCTTATTAATGACCCATTAATCTGAGTCAGGTGTGTTGAAGCAGGAAACATATAAGACCTGCAGGACAGCAGCCTGTGAGCACCAGAACTGGACAACCCTGCCAAACAAAGCATGAGGTTTTATCTGTGACATAACACTAGCAGTTAAAGTTGCAATTCATCTGTCTGCTGATTATAAATAATGTGCAGTGTTATAAAATTTGACACAAAGGGCTGTAACAGAAGAAGGGAAAAACTAATATCTTGTAAACAAATTCACACAAATGTCTAGTTTGAGAAAAAAACTCAATTTTATTTTTCATCCCAGTAAACTATTACATAGATTGTAGTATTGCAGTAACCTTGGAAAGATTAACCATAGAAGTCAGTCTGTAAGATAAAGAATATGAAGTATTCAACATCCAACACAATCTTACATCATTACATGCAAAACACTGAAAGGAAAGGTAGGTAGTAAAAAGCTCATTTAAGAAAAGGTAATTTAGTTTCTGAGTAAAACTGATTTTCAGAAGCATTCAGATGCAAATGAAACGGAGCTAAAATTGGAACAAGATTGTCAGCCACCATGAATACTACCATAGTTCATAACTGTAATGTTTCCCATCCCCAGTCTTTCATCTTGCATTATAGCTGTAGATACTATTGAAATCAATATAAGTGAATCACTCTTACTGCAAAATACATGTGGTTAATAAACAAGCTATGTCAGACCTACAACACTAGACTAATGTATTTACAAAATCTGTTTTTAGTCTTTAGAGTTTGTGTTTAAGAATAAGCTCTAAAGATATATTTTTACTTGTTAACATTATCCCAATTTTTATTATTAACATACCATGTCTATTTTTCTTTGATACATGTGAGTGTATTTGGGCATCAAAATGAGAAAAAAAAACAATAAAAATCTTGTAACATGTAACATTTATGGCGTTACTAGGAGACTGAGAGAAGGGAGTAAAAATTGCGAGCTGACAATTAACTAGAACTTGCTATATACATATAGATCAATTAAAGGGTCTTTAACTGACATAGAGGGAATATAAACTTTGCCAAACCAAACTTCACCATTCCTGCTATCTGCTGCGGTATGACTGGTAGTTCAGTCAAGAGTAACGAAAAAGCTTATTGTACCCTGTGTATTACCTGGTTGACTATTTACCATGCATACTTTGTATTACTGCTAAATGTACAAAATACTATGACTGAGGCTTAGCCAAACATCTCAGAGACAAAGAAGGTTTATATACAAAGGGAAAAACTATTCAAATAAACTTGCCTCAACACAGATAAAACATACAGTGGGCATAGAGCATAACACAGACTAGGTACTGGTAGATGACAGACCACTGGCTCTATCACTCTACACTTGTACCTAAATACAAGATATAAAAGACATCAACAAAAAACAAAAGCCCTTAAAGTAATCTCCTGCTTTCATGTAGCAGCAGCTCAATGTGTTGAGTCCAAGACATATCAAATCAGTCTCAAAATTTGTTTTATTCAAAAGTGGATTAAATGATAGATTTTGAAAGTGTAAGAAAAACAAACAAACAAATGGCACAAACACCTGAGTCATATCAAATTAGTCTGACCCGAGTCTTGAATCAATGTTTTCTTTGTGCTCCACAAAAACCATGTGGGATTTTTCATGTCTGAGATTGCAGGGTATCAAAGATTATTTCCATGTCTTCTGGGTTGTGACCTATAGGACTAGAAGACAAACACATGGGAATGATGATGACCTTTCACAGCTTTTATGGTAGTGAATTAAGAGAAAAACCTACTTGAGGTCAGTGAAGATGGGAGAGGGTGCTGTTTCATCCAGCATGCCAGACGGAATGTTTCCTGGGTCGAACTGCGGTGGGAACGAGGAGCTGGAAGAAACAGCAGCTGTTGCAATAATTCAAGCTGGACTCAAATTGATGCAATCATTACAAAATTATATTTACAACTCTACACATGTTGAGAGGCTTCATCAGGCTGTAGTAGAATTATAAGCAGCAACAGAGCTGGATACCAGCTTTCTTGTCACTTGATCAAAGTACTCAAAAGAGACTCATTCCATGGTTATTTCATTTTAATATGAAGAAATGGTTTAAACACTTTTCTTACAGCCAGTATCAAATATTAGCACAAATATGCTTGATGGGAAAACATCTGTAGCTCACAGTTGGCTTGAAAACTTACATGTCAAAATCAGCAAGTCTGTCAGGTAGCATGTTAGAATTCGGGGATCCAGCATCTCTGTACATTTGTAAAATTAAGTCACAAAATCAGTAAAGTGAAAGTAGAAAAGAATACTGCAGACTGTTGACAAAATACTTCAATATTTAAACAGGGATGAGGGCATTGTCTTAATGACCCTGCTTTTAATAAGAAAATAAAATCAGCTATTTAGAAAGCCTGTTCATAATTGCTAGAGTAGATTCTCAGTTATCCAGGTCATGATAATCCTAAGAGCTTGAATAAAGGCAGCTAGATTCATTTTCTTGTTTCGTCGTTTCAGATGAGAGGTGAAACATCTTCCAGAACCTAGAAAACAGGTTCAGCTGCCTTTATTCACACTCTTAGGATTCCTATTCAGAATTATTAGGCAAACCTTTCCCTGTTTTATACCTATGCAAACGCACGCTTTATGTGCACAAATAAGTAGGCTAAAAACAGCTATTCTTATGGATCTGAGGTAAACTTTCAGTTTCCTTATTTTCCTCTATATCCACATACAGTGGCTTGCTAAAAAATTCTCATCATCCTTGGCATTTTTCTTTTTTTCCTTTAAAAAAAAAAAATTGCAACCTGTAATTTAAATGGATAGGAAGGCAAATGTTCAGGGACACACTTTCCCATTAACTCTATTGGCTAAATCTAATGGTATAAGCCATCTTGGTCGGCCCTCATACCCTCCCTGTCAAGGAGGACAGACCCTTCACAATAAAAAAAAAAGCTACTGGATGTTACTGTTGCTAAGATCCTTTTACTTGAATCAGCTACAGATTATTACTTATAAATTGAACAAAATAATTGCCTACATGAGCTCACCTTGTCTCTCATATTCACTACTTTCATCTGGACATGATGATGGACCAGATGCAGCTGCTGTGGCTGTCTGAAACTAAGGGCCATGTGGTTCATGATGTCAAGCTCATGATGGAAAAAAATGCCAAGTCCTCTATATGCCCACTACACCCTGTGAAATATTATTGGTTTATGGAAACCCATCCTTGAAAGTAAAGATAAACAATAAACATTTATTACGAGTTTGAATGTCCCTTACCATACTGCACATCAATCAGATGCTTTTGGATAGCCATTTTTGGTAAAACTGTTGTCAACTTTTTTATCTCTATGCTGAGCAAAATTAGTGGAAGTTTGTTATGACCATTAACTACTTTCTGAGGAATAAAAATAAATGTGTTCAATTAATTTAAAAAAATGTATGTAGTATTTTTGCATAGAAGAAAGTAAGAGAAAAACCTACTGAAAATCATGGAAGCCAGGAGAAGGGGTTGGATTTTCAATCATGTCAGGGGAAATGTCACTTGGGTTGAACTGCGGGAACTGATGGCTGAAAGAAACAGCAGCTGTTGTAGCACTGCAAGCAAGACTATTGAAATCATTAAGACCTGAAAAACCTCATCAGGCTGCAAAACATTCATAAGCAGTAACAGTGCTTGAAATATATGTATATTAGGTCCACATCAAGGGTTGTTTCATTTTAATAAATCATTTAATCATTTATCTTATGGCCAGTGTCAAATATCAGCAAATATGTGCTTCAGTGTTTTAAAAAAAAATCTAATTAATATTTAGGGAATACTGAAGTAGATTTCTTAAATTAAATTATTTTGCTGTACTAATATCAAGAAAAGATCTGAGTTATTTTCTTTTTCTTATTTTAAACTTTCATGGAAGATGTGTTGTATAAGTAGTATGGGCATTGACAAAGTGAAATGAGGTGAAACGTTTACAGTCCCAGTCAAAAGTTTGGATGCACTTTCCCATTAAATCTAAAGGGAAAGTGTGTCTTAACTTTTGACTGGTAGTATATATGTTGAAGTTGGCATGGCTGTCAGTACCATTTGTAGGATTCGACGATGGAGTTTCTCTACACGTTTGTAAAATTCAATCACAAAGTCAGAAAAGTGACAGTAGAAAAGAATGCTTGACAACTGCACCATTACCATAACATATTATTGACAAGAACTTGAATATTTAAAAGGGGGTAAGGGCATCATCCTAAATGTCTCCTGCTTCAGGAGACCTCACAATAGTGGAACATTTGGTGTATATCTGTACATTCATATCAAACTTGCAGGCATAAACAGTTTCTGTTACTGTAGGGTTTATTTCTAGCTGGTGCAGAACAGCTTTACAGTGGGGTGAGAAATAAAATGGAACTTACGGAGAGAAGACAACAAGAGGATTGTCATGCATAGGTGCCATAGTAGTTATCGGAGCTGTTGCATCCCTGCACATGTACAAACAGGCACACATACATGACATGTTCTCAGTGTTTTCAGTTAAAGTAAAATTACTTTGCTGGCATGTAATTTTTACTTTCAAGTAACATTACTTTAACTTCAAAAGACATTATTTGTTTGCAATAAATACTTCCTTACGAGCCAACTATAGTTTGGAGAGTCACAGGGATGTAGCCAGTGGGAGTTGGCTGCTGACGATCTGTTGCAAATCAGAGAGAAAAACAAAACAAAACATTGAATTGCCATCCATTAAATATCTTAATAAATGTAATTTCAAACGGTGCATGTAGGGCATTATGAATGGTTTTACCTGAGTAGAAGTTCTTGAAAAATTCATTTTTAGGTAAGTTGGGATACAAGTATGCTATCTCTTGGATGTCACGGATGCGGTCACCAAGGCTTCGGATCTCGAGATCTTTCTTTGTGAAAGGCTGAATATTTTGGATCCTCTTACCCCCATCTGGGAAAAATGGTTTGATTTGTCAGGGCAAAGAAGTACTTATCAGACTCTGAGTGACTGAGACATATGGTGGAAGCCATGTGAGAGAACATTATTAGTATCATAATGATTATTGTTTGGATTTTTACTGTGACTTTCCACATTAACAGCACCAGGAAAATAGGTCTGACAACAGAAAATTAATTGATGTGAGCCTTTTTGGTCAATATAATAATTTGCAAAAGTATGCTCCACGCAAAATGTAAATATATGTATAATAAACTAACACACCAAAACTACATTTCTCTACATTTGAACACTGTTTATCCATTAATGTAAAATATTCCTTAAAAAATATTATATGTAGTTTCATTTCAAATTAAATTTCAAATAAAACCAACATGGGAAAGTTGTATTGAATGATTTCCACCAAAAACCATGTCAAAGCTGTGTTTACTGGTTGTACCTTTATATCATTGCAGTCCAAACATGGAAATAAGACTGTAAAGATACAAATTTGAACTAAACATATAAGAACCTGCTACCACACTTACTTTCAGTAGCAGACACATAAGCAATGGTAATGCCTCCAATCTCAGAGTCACTAAAGCGGAGTAGGAATGTCCCATTGGCGCTGTCTTTGAGTATTAGGTGTAGATGTTGCTTTCCAATGAAACCAAATATCAGCCTATAGGAGAAAACATTGGAAACATTACTACCAGCTTTTAAAGGCTGTTAACATTTTTTGGTGAAACAGTAGCAGGATCCCTTTCACCTTTTGGTCCAGTATTTACTCAGATGTTTCTTGGTCAGCTCCATAGCTCCCTCAAACCACTGCCAGAAAGTGAACGTTCGACCTGGGAGAACCTCCTGTAAGGTTTAGGGCAGTGTAAGAGTTACACGTCATTCTGTGTATGTTCAAGAAAAATACACATGCATACCTTGTTAAACTGTGACCAGGAAACCATCATGTTGTTGAAGTCTCCAGCATAGTCAGGCTTGTCAAATATCTTCTGGGCCAAGAAGTGTTGGTTGAATTTGTCCAGATTATGGTCTGTCAGGACCTCAGAGACAAATTTCATGTTGAGAGTTTCACACATGTTCCCCCATGGGATGCGCTCCGGGACCACGAAGGGCATTCGGTCCTGAAGACAATAACAAAAAGGCTTACATGGAAAGAATTCTGATGTCCATTTAAATTAATGAGAGAGGAAAAAAAACTATAGACTGTTCATTTTATGTAAATAGTAAGGTATCATCAGTCAGTCCTTGGACTTGTGCCGCTTGTCTGACAGAGAGAAAATATATCAACTAACATTCAGCTAATAAAAGTTCATAGGGCTTATATAGAAATTACTAAATACAGTGTTTGCGGTGTTTTGTTGTTGATTTTTAGAAAAAATAACATTTCTGTTAAAAAGTCCTGTTTTTTGTCTGCAGGTCTCAGTCCCTGCAGAGGATTTTGTTCATATTTACACTACCAATCAAAAGTTTATACACATCTTCCCATTAGATTTAATGGGAAAGTGTTTCAAAACTTTTGACTGGTACTGTATGTCTGATACAAGTATGATCTCAATAAATAACAAAGCTTATCAACATGGGGATGATCTTCCTCTAATTAATTGCCTAATGAAAAATGTATTAGGCAGTTGGCCTCATTATAAGCCTTTTCGCAGCAGCCAATATATTACATATTTTCTTCTAAAATAAATGAATCAGTTTGTGGTTTGAAAAATGGTGAATATAACTCTATAAATAGACACAGAAGAGTTATTGGTTTTCTTAATAGAATTAAAATATTAATTAATCAGTTTAAAAAAGTATTAAAGTATTAATCTATACATGTTCAGCTGGTAATTCCTGAATAAATATATTTATTAACTGACCTTAATAAATCACCAGATACACCTGACCCAACAATCTACTTGAGAAGCATTAGTTGACAGAAAAAGCCTGACTCACAAAAGAAACAAAGCTATTGATATTACATATTAAACTGAAACCTAACAGTTGTCTGCAGAGATTATTCACATCTTAAGTGAATGTATTATTTCAATATTTAAAATCCAAACCAATTTGTCCAAATCCAATATCTTTTTGTAAGTATGAATATATAGTAGTATATGCATGATTTCAAAGCTGTGTGTGAGTTAAAAATGTATTTTGTCCTATACGGCACCTCATAACTTTCAGTGCCAGTGGTCAGTAGAAAATATAAAGCAATATAAATGAGAAAACTATGGGGCATCCTGGCAGTTAAATGGTTAAAGCACATCCCATTATGGCAATGCTTCTTGTTTTATGTAATCCCTCTGTGTCTTGATGATCATTTCCTGTTTGTCTCTACTCTCTGCTGTTAAGTAATAACAAAAAAATCTCATTACAGCTAAACACATGACATTATAGTAAATCTATGGAGAAGATGTAACCCTCAATAGTGACTGTTATTTCCTCCTCTTCTATTTTCTTTGTTAGAATACCTTCCCCATACAGGATAACTGAGAAGACTAAGCTAAAAAGTAAGCATCATTAGCCTTCAGGCTCTCCACCCCCACCGACATCTTGACTCTGGGGAAAACTGTCTGGGTAGGCTGCTAGGATGCTTCACATAGTTTGGTTGTTATAAACAAAGTCTTTCCCTGTTGGAAGCCTTAATCAATGAATGAATGAAAAAAAGAGCGCAAAATATTATTCTAATTATCTGTCATAATTAATCTTAGAAGAAACTTTTGGTCTGCTATACCAATCCCATCCATGTTTGCTTGAAAATCCCAAAAGAAACTAAATCTTTTTCTAATCCCTCAAACACAGACATGACATAACTGCCTCTTGCACTGCCTGCAGGGCTGCTTGTGGATACAGGACTACTTTCAGCACGTTTCCACTGAAATAATAAAAGGTGTTTTGTTGGTGCATGACCACACAGCCCAAAAGTGTGGAAATCCCAATTAATGCTAAAATCAATCTTCTAATGTGTTTACATTACACACAGTGCATCTGTAAATTGTTTTACAAAGGGAACACTTTCTTGTACTAAGCTTGGGTTATCCTTGTTGTAAATGTCAAAGCCAAGCCAAGACAAGTCCACACATCTTTAACACTATATACAGAGCGTGCATTCAGTGTTGAACATCAATGTGTTGACATCAATGTGAAACTCACAACAACACTGGTGGAAAGAATGCATTATTGATGATAGAGATGTGATGGGATATCAAAGCAATAACAGGTTTTTAAAAAAATAGGAAAGCAAATCAAAACAATAATTTAACACTTACAGGTTCAGAAAATGCACAGTCCCAGATGACAGTGGCCATAGCATTGTTGTCTTGACTACCATGAACAATGACAACAGCCGGATGAGAGATAGTCTGAAATTAGTGACATACAGTCAGTCCATGCTTCGAAATAGACCTGTCCCCACTAGAGATAAAGTTATATGTAAGTATTACTTGTGGACATCTACTGTGTAAGGCAACATGTACCATAATAAACCATTATCATATACCACAGTGTCAGATGTATGGAGAGAAAATAAACTCATTATTGTGTGTACATAATACATGGCTTGTAAACCGTGTAAACTAATTTGTGTGTAACTTTGGATAGTTGCATATCTTACATACTGTACCGTACCGTCCGGGGTCGGGTTGCGGGGGCAGCAGCTTGAGCAGGGAAGCCCAGACTTCCCTCTCCCCGGCCACATCAGCCAGCTCATCCGGGGGGATC
>JBBBVU010000014.1:14902044-14913350 GCA_037177055.1 Atherinosoma microstoma
GTCCCTAGAGCCAGCTTCTGCAGCGGCGGATCGGACCACCAGGGTCCCCGCCTTTGGCTGCCGCCCAACTCACTAAGCACCCGACCCCTACGGCCCCTCCTGTGGGTGGTGGGTCCACAGGAGGGTGGGCCCATGTTTCCTCTTCGGGCTGGGCCCGACCGGGCCCCACGGGCGAAGGCCGGGCCACCAGGCGCTCGCCCCCGTGCCCCACCCCCAGGCCTGTTCTCCAGGAGGGGGGCATCCGCATCCGGGCAAGGGAAACTTAGGTCCAATATTGTTTTCCATCATCTTACATGCGGTTTGTAAACCGTATAAACAGTTTTATGCATAACTTGGAGTTCTTGCAAACATGTTTTGAAATGCACACAAAAATATCTAGAAATTACTCACACAAAATAAATTTACACATGCACAAATTACAAAAATGCAAGAACATTAAAATTCTACAAACAGATTTCTTACCTTAAACCTCACAAATCTCATACTTTCATGGTCAATAGGGCTCCTACGCAGACAAATCCTTAAATACTTGTCCACAAATCTCCTGGTACGCACAGACAACACTGTATTTACACACGGATCAGTTTACACCTGCTCGAGAGGTTTTGAGACTCTTAATTCTTCCCAGAGCCTCACAGCTTCAAGCGTACATGGTGCATTCAAGTGCTGGTGAAAAGCTGGGTCATATGGATTTTCACCGGATTTTCTTTCCTAATTATTCCAAAGTGGTAAAGATGCTTTCTATGATAGAATAGTTTGCATGCAAGGATGGATGGATGGATTCGTGGACACTTATTTAAGGATTTGTCTCCATAGGAGCCCTTTTGAACAGGAAAATATGACATTTGTGAGGTTTAAGGTAAGAAATTTATGTGTAGAATTTTAATGTTTGTGCATTTTTGTAATTTGTGCATGTGTAAATTTATTTTGTGCGTGCAATTTCTAGATATTTTTGTGAGCATTTGAAAACATGTTTGCAAATACCCATGTTACACACAAACTGTTTATACGGTTTACAAGCCATGTATTACACACACACAATAATATTGAGTCTATTTTCTCTCCATACAGGTGCAGCTGTGCTAAATGTATTGTGAAAGAGGATGAAAATATTATCACAAAGTCAAAGCACTAATATGTCCTTAAAGGTAGGGTGGGAAATGTTTTTCAGGAGCAAATGGGAGAAACTACATTGTTAAAAATCCTTTCAGCGGGCCCATTAATTGCAGCCTATTAATTAAATGCTCTAACACAAAAATAAAATATTGTAGTCACCTGTGGAACGGATCATTCATTCATTCAATCAATCATTTTAACTGGCCCATTCTAAAGGATTGAATGGTGATATGTCTATCAAACTCAACTGCTATTTTTCCCTCCCAAGAGCTAGAGCTTGGCTAGCTACATTAGCTAGCATGCTACATCAAAATATGGTACACACTTAAACGTAAGGGACATTACGGCAGAAAATGTGCCTATATCAAGTTTCTACTTTATAGGTAAGATAATATTGTGTCTTTATGACTTCTGGAGAAAACAATCAATGCTGCTCAGTGCTCATGAACCCTCAGGAACAAGCATTGCATGTTCCTATGTTCTGGAGGCGGGGCTTCAGGGGAAATCTGAAGAAAGGGGTTTGGACTTTTGAACTCTGTATTTTCAAGATTTAGCATGATCTAACTATTTTTCCAGGAACTCCTACCCTACCTTTAAGAACAGGATATAGTTTACAATCAACAATAGAAAAATGTGCAGGGCTATACCTGTATCCTGTAAGGAGTGTCACAGCCTGTGATTGTGATTTCTGTGCAGAACAAGAAAGCAAATTTCTCTTCTGTCACTGACTCAGATCCTTTTCTGTCTGCTCTTTTTATTTTCTTGATGGACTGTTGAATCAAAACAAGCATTTCAGGTTATCAGTAGAGTCTCAAAAATACTCCTTTTGATGCTAAATGATCAATACGTACCATGTTTCTGAAGGTGGCACATGTACTCTTGGTGGATGTGTTGTGCTCTAGGATGGCGGAAGCGTTGATCAGTTCCCCGACATTTTCCCTGCAGGTTACAGTTTCATCATTAGTCCTTCTTTAAGAAGTGCGCATAAACTAGCTTAAAGGAACCCACTTCAGCAGGTCAACTTCATTCTGCTCAATGTTTCTATTTATATATGAAACTATGTACAAGCATCTGAAAAACAAACAAGGTGAACTTTTGACATCGTTAAGAATGCAAGGTGATAAGCTCAACCTAATATTTTCTCTTTTATCAATCTTCTGAAAACATCTGATACTATCAAAGAAGCTAAATATTCAGTGAACAGAGAAATGAATGGAGCACATACTCAAAAGCTGCCACAAGGACTTCCAATGTATTTTGATGCCACAACTATTCTTCCATCACATTCTGCCATGTCCTAGCTACTTTCTTTTACTTGCTGCATTCCCACTTTTTGATGAAGATGATGAAATTTCCAATTTTTTTCACATATGCATTAAAAAATCAAATTGATAAAGAACCTTCTCAGTAATTTTTTCACAGTGTGATAAACCACTCTCATTCTTAACTTTACTAAGAAAAAGATCAAATAATCATATCAAAATAATTGGGAAATGATGGGGGGAAATTGTAAAAACTCCGGAAAAAACAATTGTGCTGAAATCATATTTTTTTTCTTTGTTTCCCCCCTGAAATCAGATTCTGATCACATTTGGCCGAAGCTGTGATGTCGGCCTACATCAGTGAAACTACAGATCTTCAAAAACGATGCCGTGATAATCAGCAAAGTAAGGCAAATTTACTTGTATAACACATTTTATACATAAAATTAATTCAATATGCTTTACATAATGGAACGAACATGAGAAGATCAACAGAAACAATTAAAAGCATGTTAAAACACAATTAAAAGGGTGTTTAAATATCATATAAAATAATTAGTTCTAGATAAGTTAAAAGATACAGTGCAGATTTAATCCACAAGAAAAGAAATGTTGTTAACCCTGATTAAAAGCATCTAATGCATTTGGTTATAATTAGGGCTGTCAAAGTTATTGAACGCGTTAACAAATTCCTTTTAACGGCGATAATCATTTTAACGCGCAATTAACGCAGCACTGTCGGCATAATTTCAGGAAAGGATGTGGGAAGCAGGTTATGTTTCTGAAGCAGAAACGGCCACAGAATGGATCTTTTACACGGACAGTTTAGCTTTAAAGTTCTGCAAGATGGTTTTCTGGACAAGACTGAGGTATTTTATCACCTAAGTTCTCCAAATAATGCACGAGAAGGTGACTCAAACCGGCCACCGGTTGAGGAATAAAAAATGAAACTTAAAGCTGCGGTGACACACAGCTTGGCGATGCATTCAATGCAGCTCGGAAATCACAACAGGCTAGCTCATGCAATGACAGCTACAATATTGAGAAATAAACAAATCAGGCTTAATTAGTCTATGTGCGTTTCTTAACAGCTTAAATAAGTATTATAACAATATATAATTTTTAAATCATTATTGTAATGATAAATATCCTGTTAAAAATGGTAATAAGATAAAATAGATCAAATAAAATAACAAAAAAAAGATTTTAAAAAATTTTGCGAATAAAATGCAATTAATCGCGAGTTACCTCAGGACACTCATGTGATCGACTCACAGCACTAGTCATAATGCATTTGGTTTACATAACTTATGTATATAAATCATTGACTGAACTGGGAAATAACTATTTTAGGGTGCATAGATCTAAATCGTTTTCTTCCACTAAAAGCTCTTATCTTTGGAATAAAATAATATAAAATGTGCACAATAAAAATTCTATGTTGTGTGTTGTATGGAACTTACCCAGATACACTGCCTATGTTCCTCGCCTGCATCTCATTAACTATTTGCGCTTTCAGCACCACAGGCTTCCCAGGTGCTACCTTCTCCCCCAGCAGATATCTCACAGTTGTGCAGAACTTTGACTGAGTCTTAATTACCTGAGGGGGCTGTTTCTCCACGACCAGAGAGCTGAAACGGACACAAGTCAAACGTGTAGAAGTGAGCAGAGGGACAGTTTGAGTGATATGCATTTTTTTCTCCTGGGATTTTCAGATGTAAAAAGAAGGAAACATTAACTGGATGCAGAGTGGAAATCAACTACCTTTCAATCAGAAGCTGCAGAAGTTTCCCCAGCCTTTCCTGGAGGTCTGAGATCGGTTCGCCAATCAGCATCAACTCCTGTCTCAGGTTCCCATTCATTCCAAGCAGCTGCTCACACCTAATAGAGATTATATGGCAAAATAAGCAGACTAATAGCCAGGCCATCCACCTGTCATGTTGAGACCAGAAAAACTTTAATTCAGCAAGATAGTTTTGCTGATGATCACTGAACATTGGGCAGTTTTTTAAATCTATTAATCAAGACCCCAAAAGAAAAACTTTGCACAGTCTGAAAGAAAAAACAGTATTGGACAACAGCAGCAAATAATTAAAAAAGTAATCAAACAGATCCTTTGAACAGGAAAGCTGTCAATTATAGAGATATACCCATCACAAGTTCAGCTCTTAAACGAGTACTACAGTTAAATTAGGTAATAACTCATTACTGTGTGTAGCAACATAATACATTATACGGAGAGTTGAGTGGACTTCACCAGGTCTGCAGGGTGGCGAGGTTATCATCAAAGGGAAATCCAATGACCGCTCTATGCTGCATCACCCTCCACGACTTTATTTTGGAGATGAATTTGCCCTGACAGTGGTCCAGACAGTCTACACACTCCCTCAGTAGTTGAAAACGTTTCTGCAGCAAAGAAAATATACACACAAACACAGAAACTTTACACATACCAAACAGACTGCCTCATGTCATTTCTTGGAAATGTTTGTCAGCAAGGTCACATAAAATCTACAGGGTAATATTTCATAAAATTAGGTGGAGGGCTGTACCATGACAAAGTGAACAATGCTAGAATTTGGGTGTAAATTCAAACATTTTTTTTTACCGTAAACAAAATATTTATAGTGCTCTTGGTCAGCCTATCAATTTCAAAAACAGCCAGGGAATATCTTTAGTAAGTTAAATAAAAACAAATAAATACAGAAGCATAATCATACAATACAACAACAACATGTCTTCTTGATAAATGCATCTATTGTTTGTTAACAGGGCTTTGAACTAATATTTTCTTACTATATCAAGAAAACTAATAAGGAAAGATACATTAATACCCTACAAGTTGTCAGTTAATGCTAGCAGCTTAAGCTATTGACTTACCGAGGCCATCGCATTCATGTTGAATTCCAGCTGCTGGATTTTCTTCTGGATTTTTGAGATTTCTGCGGTTGTAGACTCAAGTCCATTCAGTTGGTATGGTACTGCAGAAAGAACAATTATTATTTTACCTGCTCAACACATCCACCCATTCTCTACACCAGCTTATTCCAATTGAGGGTCTCAGGTAGGTTGGAGCCTATCCCATCTGCTAAAGAGGCAGGAACTCTAACAACAGTAGTTCAATGGAAAAAGAAAATTAAAAAAGGAAAATCTCACTCACTATACAGTCATTTAGCAGACACTTTTATCCAAAGTGACTTACAGTTGAGTACACCAGTGATGCCAATACTGAAGGCAAGGAGGGTAAAGTGTCTTGCCCAAGCAAACAACAACTGTTGCATTGCTCTGTATTTATTTAGCTATTTATTCTATCCTGGCACACTGTAGTCTATCAGAGCATCAGTCTACATAACATTCCAGGAGAACTTGAGATAGCCAGCCTTCCTAAAAGCAGCATCAGGGGAGCCAGATTAAGAAAACAGCAAACATTTTTTTATATATATAAAAAAGAAAAAAAGAAAAAAAAGAAAACAGTAATTGCTTTGGGTCAGGCTAGAACTTGTTTCGTCTGCCCTTAAGTCTCTCAGTGGTCTCAATGGCGACTCCAAACAGCCGAATCGGGGGTCAATTTCCACCAAGCCGAGCTGAGTTGTGAACCACCTGCGGACGAGCTCAGGAACTGCAACCAGCTTGCCATTCTGGGCAAGAATAGCATCCAGTTTGCAGTAGCATCAGTGTTGACTGCACAACACATTCCCATCACTTACCCATAAATACTGAAAATATGATTTCTTAATTTTGACAAAAAAGAACTGAGAAAAATAAAACCAATAAAGCTGCATTTTCTTCAGAGCTTACTATGAATTAGTATCTTGGTCTGTTCCCAGGACATGTGGACATGAAACAAATATAACTGAGGAAAACCATGTTTACCTTGCAAACCCTCATAGTTTTGTCTCTCCCAGTTGAGCTCCTCTTGCAGCTGGTGCATTTTCTTTCGGATCTCTTGGACCTCATACACTTTCTGTACCAGATGGTCTACATCCTGCGTGTTGGTTTCTCCAGGTGGGAACGTTTGGTACTGTAGAGAGTTCTTCCAGACATCAAACATCATTATATACACTTATACAAGTGGTGACATAAGAACAGTTTTACATAAGACTTCTCTCTGGCAAATTAAGGTTAATAAATGGCGTAAATTGTTTTGAAAACCATTCACTTAACGTCATTACCCCTGACAAGTATAAGTGTTTCAGATCCAGTAATATGTAAAATAGTAAAAACTAAGCTTATTTTATACCAGAGAAATTAAAATCCATATTATTATGCTACAACTGACCATTCAGCCAATATCCAATGTCCTGCCACACATACAAAGCATACATTTGACAATTGTAAGCACAAAATGAGCTATTGCTTTTCCCAGAACATCCCAACATCCCAAGTTGGAATGTCCCACAATATCCCAACTTTTCGGGAATTCGGGTTGTATATCCATACAAGAACTTGAGTAAGAATATCAATTTACAAAAGCCACCTTTTTCATTTACCGTTTGTATCGCAAAAGCACTGTTTCACCCCTTGCAGCATTTTTTTTTTTTTTGCAGGTCCTCTTTCCATTGTCATGCACTTGTAAGCCTAATTAAACCTTACAACATGATCAACCAGCTTTAGTTAAACTAAATGGCATCTTGAAAAAAAGTCTTACCGCGCCAATCAGAGATCTCTCTTTCCTGAGAATATCCCTGATCATGACAGCAAAATTTAGTGGCTGCTGCTGAAACATACCCTGCAAAGCAAACACAAGTCAAATGCTAAAACAGTCCATAATACCACCATGCAGTTACCAGTATATCCACATTTATTCGGTTGATGCTATTAACAATAGACCCCTATCCTTTATTTACTTTCATGTTTGTTGTTGCAGTCACAAAAATATTCAAAGAATTACATATAAATACATACAATACATTGAAGATGCAGTGTATGTATTTATTTTACCAAAGTACTTAAAGAGATTTGGTCCACCCTCTCTTAAGGTCTGGACATAAGGTCTGGTGTACTGCTTCTCATAACCCTAGCAAAAAGATGGGCATTTAAGCAATTTGCAATTTGCTTATTATTAAGAAATTGGGGGCAATCTAAGCTGTGGGATCCTGTTTTCATGTTGGTGCTGTTGCTGGCATGAGTTAGCCTGATGTCATAAGTGCCCTCCCATTTGTAGGTAATTCACCTTGTGTGTCCTACACATGATCAAAATTGATTTGATGTGTCATTACTGGGCATCTGTGGGGCCATACAATGTACAAAGGAAGTATGTGTACATTCTTCGAGGGAGGTCTCAGATGAATGCACTGACACAGTAGCTATTAGGACCCACGTCACTACAGTGTACGAATGTTGTTCATCACTGCTTGCAAGTTTAAATGATTTTGTAAGCGCTTTTATTCAGTCAAACCTGCTGAAACTATTGAAAACTGCTTTAAATTATGTCACAATATGAGGAAACTGGACATCGGACACTGTGAGACAAAGATGCAGGAAGGAGCCTAAATCTAATCCTGGAAGCTCCTGGTTGTTTACGTACCATGTTCCTGCTCATCTGCGTCAGCTTCATCTTGTCCACTACATTGACATTCTGCCGAGCAAACACCTGCAGCATGCTGATGATTTGGTTGAGCAGAGCCTGAGCTTGGCTCGTCAGCTCAATCTTTTCCATTGAAAATTCTTCCCTGTAAGCACACACACACACACACACATAAATGCATAGTGCATATAAGTTATGTACACACAGCTACAGATCAATAAGGGACAAATGTGTAAAATGTGTATAACTGTATGTAGCCTTAATTGGTTTTGTAAGCGTTCTCAATCAGTCAAACCAACTGCTCTACAGCGGAATGTGGATGCATCCAGCATGTGTTTGTTTGCATCATACCATCTCTGGCTTTCAATCCATTCAGCCATATAATGTCTGACTTCAATGGGGAAGGTGGCTGGAGGATAGAGGTTGTTGACCGTGTCATCCGGCAGGCAATGCACGATCTTTGTCATGTGTGTCCACTGCGCCATGATTAAGCAAGTCTACAAAAATAATACAACAGATCTGTCATTTTTGTGATGTTTTAAACATTGCACCAAAGCCGAACAGATGATCAACATTAACACTACTTGCAGGGATACCAAACAACTAACATCTTGACCATGCATACTACATACCTATGGAGATGCAGAGAGACATGCCTTAAATCTGTTGTTAGCACAGCGACAGATTTAAACAACTACAGCATTTCCTGTGAACTTTATCAGCGTCCCACATGTGGATAAATCACTTGGTCAACAGTCAATAGTGATGTCTCTGCGTTTTAATTTGACTCTTTTATGATAATATGAAGGTCAATTCAATAATTCCCCTCAACTAGGCCAGCTATAATCTTTCAAAATGCTTGGATATATTTCTGCATTCTCTTTCTTTGTAAGAGCAGAAATTAGTTTTTTCTTTCATTCCTTTTCAGACGTAGTACTTACAGGGTGAGTTAGGTATGCCATCCACTAAGCAAAATTGAGCAACTCTGTTGAAGTGTTGAGTCACAGTAAAAGAACCAGGCATTGTGTAATGACTGAAAAAGTAATGTGTGAAGCCAGTTTTTGTTGTCATCACGTTTTAAGATTCTTTTCAGCAGCAAACCTTCCCAGCGTGCGTTAGGTATCATACATAGTTAGACATGTATGTTAGGAACTACTGTTTAAAGTAAAGGTATGTCAAGCCTCTTGTTTCTTTTTTTTCATTGTTGTTGTTTTAGCAAAACAAATGACCTGTTAGAGGACTGATACTATTTATATGTTTATTAAAAAAAATCTGGGTGCAGTTTTACTGAGTTTACTATTTGTTTTACTTGTGCATTTCTCAGTGTCTATAATTAATGACTCACAGTAAATGTTCCACTTTACCCTTTGCTCCAGCTACCAAACCTAAATAATTTCTTCCAAAATGATTTTTTTTCATCATTCGTTCCTTTAATACTTTCATATTCTGTCTAAACTACAAAACACAGCATTTCATTAATAATAATAATAATAAATTTTATTTGTCAGCGCCTTTCAGGGCTCTCAAGGACACTTTACAATATAAAAGTGAGATGATTACAAAGAATATGCAGTTTTGAACAGAAGAGTTTTGAGTCTGGATTTGAAGATGGGGAGACTGTCAAGGTTGCGAATGTCTGAATTAAGGATTAAGAGTATTGTAGAGAAAGTAAAAAATAAAAAAGTTTTGCATCTAGCATAAACACAACATCTAGCATATTAACCCTTGCAGTAAAGGTAACTCCATAACCCTTCTATGCAATTATATTTTTCTATTATTTGATTGTAGGAGGCGAATTTATTGTAGAAGAGTTGTAAATGTTAGAAAAACAGCCCATAGCTACTAACATGGCTGTTCACTGGGAGGCAAAACCATGCCAAATTCATTTTAGCTTTCAGAGTACTTTTGATAAAACCCTATGCCTGCATTTCATAAAACTGGTAAACAAGCTACAGTGCTGTGCTTTGAGTGTGTAACGACACTTGTGTGGAGTGGAAAAACACCACATCCTACACTGAGGAGCTTTTTTCCCTTTCTTAATGAACCCATTCTTCCTCTTGACTGGATTGGGTCCAAAAGAAACACTGGCATCTGCTTAGTCACACAACTGTTAACGTCTGAATATCAGGAAGTTATTTTGACATTGTCAGGCTACAAATATACTGTATGTTATAGTTACTCAAATTAAGAATGCCATCCTGGTTACCTTTTATTGTAACACAATAACAATCGTATCATAATCGTGTGATCAATCGTATACTTATCATGGGAATGTGGTGTGTCATACTGTGTGTCAGGTCTACACTATAAAGCTGCAGGCCTACTCTAACTGTCTGGACGGCTTTACTTTGGCATTTAGCTCTACCATGTAGGGAGACTGTAGCATGTTAGTAATTCAATGACATTGTGCATAAGTGTTATTCTTTTTAACATTTTAGTCCAGTCTTCCGCTCTTTTAGAAGAACAAGGGTAACAGTACAGTACAGGAAATGCACATAATGTCATCAAATATGTAACTGCACTTGGAATTTGCTTAGTATTTGCAGGCTGTTTAACTGGTTCAAAAATGCATTTAGATGTGTAGCTGAATATCAATACATTCAGAGAGAAGCTATTTTCCTTTTAAAAATGTTTACAAACTTTCAACTACAGAGAAGAGAGCCAAATAAATGGCTGCCTTTTCTGTGGAAATGTAGATTTTCAGAAACACAGATTTTTCTGTTTGATTGTAAAAACTCACTGTCAACAATATCTATCATCTCCCGTTTAAATGTGTGTAACTTGTTTTGGTCTGCAATGTGGTTGAGGGTTAGACATTAGCTAAGCAAAGCAACTTTTTTTCTTATAGCTAAACAAAGCAACATAAACGTAAAACTAACAGATGCAGCCTGAAAAAAAAATTGTACGTAAAGTGACTTAATGTGAAAAGTTAAAAGATTGAGTCTATTATTCCTGTTTTGATGGACTCATAACCTGCCTTTGTAATCGTGATCACCAGGTTCAAAAATTAAAATATTTCCCCAATTTTTTAAAATAAAGTTGGCAGATTTATTTATTTATTAATTTACATGTTTATTTGACAGGGACAATGCATCAAACATTGCTTCATAGAATTATACAAAGTATATGCATGCAAGTTTCTAGCCAAGGATAATAGGCAACGCCTGTCCCTGGTTAAACTTCCACATGAAAACAATTAAAACAGTAGAGTTAAAAATACTTAAACTATTTAAAAGGTACACAATAAGACCAGTGTTTACAATAAAGTGTAAGATATCAATCACAGGAAGCAGCACAAGTGTAAAGACGAGCAAAGAAATGTATGTATATATATATATATCTGTGTGTGTATATTATGGATGCACTATGTATGTATGCATGTAAGTATGTCTGTGTATATA
>JBBBVU010000014.1:14915147-14931830 GCA_037177055.1 Atherinosoma microstoma
ATATAATAAAGTTTGAGGTGTGTGTGGGTGTGTATGCATGTGTATGCACGTGTGTGTGCTTGTATGTGTACAGATCAATGTGTACAGGCCTCTTGGAGTGTTATCTTGAATTATTGCATTTAATGTTCACAGACTTGTTTCAGTTTCTTTTCCTTTGTATGTGTGTTAAAATCTTGAGTTCTGTCAATTTCTTGAGTTCACACACTCGCGCTAGTTGGTGAGATGATAACAGCGATGCAGGTGGACTCCCCCCTATCCCCTGGATAGTTGACTACCCTGACAGTATGTGTGCTTGCAGCACTGTGTATCAGACAAAGTGATCAGGACCTCCTCTCTCCCTTCTTCTTCACCCTCTGCCACTGACTTTAGCTAATGCTCAGAGACCTGCCACCTTCAAAAGTTTTCTGATGACTCTGCAGAAGTTAAATGCATCAGAGGATGAGGAGGAGAATTACAGAATTGTGGGTGGCAACTTTGTCATGTGGTGCGAGCACAACCATTGGCAGTTTAATGTGGCAAAACCCAAAAACCTAGTTGTGCACATGAGGGGGTCAAGACCACCAGTGATCCCTGTTTCTATCAGTGGAGTGAACGTTGACACTGTAGAGGACTACAAATACTTGGGACTGTTCACTGACAATACATGCAACTTCACCAAAAACACAAATGCCATATACAGGAAGGTTTCATAGCCAACACTATTTTCTAAGGGTTCTGAGGTCCTTTAACATCTTCCGGACAATACGCAGGATATTTTATGTGCTGGGCCAGCAGACTGAAGCTGGCGGACATTAACAGACTCAACAAACTTCTACGTAGAGCTAGTCATGTTGCTGGCACGGAAATGGACTCTCTGAGGGTGGAGTCAGAGAGAAAGATGCTATCCAAGTTAAGAACTATACTGGACAGTGCTTCACACCCACGCTTCAACATGCTGGACAACCTCAGGAGTATGGTCAGAAACAGACTCATTCCACCTTGCTGCAATACAGACAATCATTACTTCCATCAAACTGCATAACGCTGTATGGTAGAGTAGGTCTTCACCACAGCCTCTTTGTAAATATTTATCTATTTGTAAATGTCTTTTAATTATTTATATTCTGTTTTTATTTCTATTTAGATTAGCACCTAAACTCCTCTCACTTTTTTTATTTTCTTTTTCTCTTTCTGTGTTATCTCTTTTCAAAGGAGCACTGCAATGTAAAACTTTCCCCTCTAGGATTAATAAAGTATTTCTGATTCAGATTGTTTCAACCACAGGACCTGGTTGTATTGTGCTCATTGAGTCAGCCATGAATTAACTCGCCCACCAAAGTATTTAGAGTCAAATATAAGTTCGTAGAAAGTTGCAGAAAGTAATAAAAAGTTGTATAAAGATAAAAGATAAGATAAAGCTAAAACATGTCTGAGATTGGGTCATGCAGGAGCACAAAGATCCCAAACACACCTACAAATCTACAAGAGAATGGCTGAAAAGAAAAAAGTCTAAGTTTGCAATGGTCCAATGTCCAGACCTCAACCGAAAGAAATGAGTTGCATAGGAAGAATGTCTGGAAAGCCTCAATGAATTAATGCAAAGTTCACAACAATGTGAAACACAGAGCAATACAATGATCTTGAAATTAGATTGCAATTAAAATTGCTATCTTGATGATAAGCACAAGACATTTCATGTAGATTTATTTACAGAGCCCGCTGTGCATCCCTCAACACACTCCAGTCCTCTAGATCAGTGGTTCTCAAAGATTTTTCAGCAATTTACATTTCCGTGGAAGAATTTTTCCGCCAAGTACCCCCTAACCATTGCAGAGCTTTTTGGTTGGGAGCAGAAGTAAACAGGACTGTACCATCAGGGCCCAATTTGTTCAAATTTGTAGGCTACCTAAAAACAGCAAGACCAGGAAAGTGGATCATATAACACCAGTCCTCAGATCTTTACACTGGCTTCCTGTTTGTCAAAGAATCAACTTCAAAATCCTGCTGCTAAATGTTCTCTCCTGTTTTTCCCTCCAAACTTTTGCAGAACAGGGATGTCTCTATAAATACTGTTGCAACAAGTTGTGGATTTTCACTCACATCTATCTAGCTGGGGTGGAAATTAGTCTCCAAGTTTTTCCACAACTTGCTCAACAGCCATGTTTACATAGACACACGTGTATGGAATAAAAGCCTGATCAGAAAAAAATATTTAATGTAAACACAAAATTAAAAGTGAATACTGAGAATACATTTTCTCTATAAACTTACAGATACTATATTTTCTTTATATTACAGGATTATTAGAAAATATTTAACAAAATAAGTACCCCTTGGAGTGTCCCAAAGTACCCCTAGGGGTACTTGTACCCCCACTTGAGAAACAGTGCTCTAGATTGCAGTAACACACCTCTAAGCTGGTTTCTAACTGCTGTCACCCCAAATGAAAAGCATTCAAAATGAAGCGCAGAGAAAATAGCAGTTTCATATTTCATATTTCCCAATGAAAATAAAAAGTGGGGCTTCCTCTTCAAACAGTCAGCGCCCGAGTGCAGCTCATCGAGTTCTGAGCAACATGTCTATGCATCTTAGTGGCAAAGATGAGAGTGATTATTTATTTACCTATTTAGCCAGACAGTGTTCATCAATATTGTGCAATATTAATACTAATACTGCTGTTACCCAAATTGGTTATATTTATTGAGTATTTAATTTATTTGACAAAATTACATGGAGCTAGCTCTTCATATATTTATTTATTTAAATGTTGAGTTAACTTATTCTGCTGATATGGGGGGGGGGCTCTCTGCAATTGTTGCTGGATGACAAATAAAAAGGTAGAACACCATTTAAATAGAATGAAATGCTGGAGGTTTTGTAATTCAAAAGTTTTTAGTCAAGAGTTAAATTTTTTACTAGAAATGAATATTGGCTCTAAATATTGGTTATCAGCATCCATGATTACTAATAATCTGTATTGGTATCTGCCCTGAAAAAATCATATTGGCCGACCTGTAGTTGACACTGACAGCAGAATCCAAATTGGCTACTTTGTATTATATCATTTCTTTCTCTGCAAGCATCCCTGGCTTAGATTTATGGCGCTGTTGAGCTCTCTGTCATATCCTCTAGTCTCCACCCCAAGAGTTTTTTCTCTCTACTGTTGCCAGCTCCCTGTGGATGCTAAGGATGGGGGATTGAATTGAAGAGAAGATTCAATGCAATAAGTTGGTTTCCTTTGCTAGACAATTATTACCTCCGCCAAGCGACATTGGACTGTGTCTGTAGAAGTGCGACTTTGAAGAGATGCTTTTGTTGTGAATTGGTGCCATACAAATAAAGCTGAATTGAATAATACTGTTGTATTATTCTGTTGTTATGTTGCCACAGTGGGCTCTGGCTGAGATCTTCCTCTGCCACCTTCTGGGCAGATGCGTGGTCATCTTCGCGACATGGTGGCTGGGATTTATGCTCCGGGATTGCTGTTGATCGCCTGGGTATCGGGGCGCCCCCTGAACTGCCTCTGACCTTTGCAGAGGCGTGGTCCTCATATTCTGCCTGCTGACACATGGGGGTTCCTGTGGGTTTATATACTAATAGTTACTTTTGTTAGGTTTTGTGTGTGTGTGTGTGTGTTTCTGTTGCTTTAGTTTTTGTTGCAAAACATATTTTTTCATCTTGTTTGTCTCCTATGGGTGCTGCTGATGATTGTCAGCTGTGATGTCCTGCAAAGGCTGTTAGATATTCTCTGTTACTCTACAGGTGTAACAGTTGGTTGTCTGGTGTTTCTGTTTGGATTGAAGGGACATTGCTTTCTGTTTGGTGTATCTATCATTATTACCTTTATTTAATTTTATTAACTCTATTCTTTTTGGCACAAAAGCTCTTACCATGCATGGAGGGTTCCACCCCAAATCCAGCATCCAGAGGCTATACACACTGGGATGGATCTTGCGCGTTAAAGCATGTGCAAACTTGACAGCACACACAAAAACATTTTGCACGTGATTTACTAACGAGGCGCACAAAGGACTGCGCCTGTTATACGGGCAAAATAACACCCACACTCCATTTAGCACGTTTACCTTGAATAAATATTCAATGAGGGTGTTTCTGCCAGAACGTGCAAAATACTGAGAGCAAATAAATCAGCTTTGCGTTCACAATGTGATTTACTAAAAGTGCGGTGGCTGTTTTGGCGCCTTTATTTAGCACTTCTGAAAATCAAGTGCTAACTGGCTGCAGCTTCTGTATGAGAGCGGAAACAGCCAAATTCTGCAGGACTGCAGACGTGCATCGGTCTGATTCACAATATTTTTTCATGATTGGTGGAGGCAACGCATTTAGTTTCATTCTTTAGCAAACAGAATACCATTTAATGTTACTAAAAAGCACAAATTAGCACTTATTCAAATTCAATGGAAGATTGAAACTGTGGAAATGAACAGCACAGTAAAAAAAAATGTCACATCTGTTTACCGACCAAACAAACCATAACAATGCAAAGTCAAATTTCTAAATGTCCTTTTGGCTGAAGGGGTTTTCGCCTGGTGGATTAAAAAGGGGGACAAAAAAAGTATAAAAATGTCAACAATAGACAATAGACAAGTTATGGGATTATAAAGAAAATGGAGATTATTTAACTTTCAACCTACAGTGAGGAGACCATGTGGCTCTAAGCCTGTCTGTACAGCTGTGATGTTTACTCTGTTACAAATACAGAGATTATTTTTAGATAGGAAGGAATGCTTAGTGTAAACTTGGCCCTCAGTACGTCTTTAGTGTTCTTGCAGACAATATTTTGCCATTAATGCAGCCAAAACCCAGCCACACCCTAACTTCCCTGGACCTTTAGATCACATCTGTTACATCGCAACAGTTGCAATAACCAATGACAAGGCCATGTTCATTTACTAGTCCTGTAAATATACTGTAGCGTACAACATACGTAATCCTGCTCAAGGAACAAAGAGCTACTTTTAAAAGATAATGCAACCAAGCCTAAAAAAAGCAAAAGAGGAAGCATTATAACCTGTAATGCTCTTCTGCATTATGTGATATCAAGATTAAAAAGGAAAAAAAACATACTGTACATCAATAAGCATTAAGAAGGACCTTTGAGACCAGAACTAATTCAACATACTCTGTATTCTTAAATTCAATCACCAACAATCGCAGCACTCATAATTATCAAATAACTTGATGGGATTTCTTTCTATTTGAAAAAGAAAGCAGCAAACTTTTTCTTTCTTCCTTTTTCATGTGTGGGAGGAGTGGTTGTGGTAAAAGCACAGTGGATCTTTTAAGGACTGCTAGACATGTGGGAAACTTAATAAGAACTATTATTGTACACTACAGAATCTAGTGAGGAAATATTCCCTCATGTGAACCATCACTGGCAAAAAAAAAAGCTTAATATCTGGAGAAATCTAGCACCACCCGAGTGTGTTTCTGCATGTCCCCACACGTTTGTGTCCCCTGCGGGTTTTATTTTTTTTATTTATTTATTTTTACCTTGGCTAGGTAATTATGGTGTATACACACACTCACCAAATACCAGGAACCGCCTCTGCTGGCCAAGATGATACCTGTTGTCTTCAATTTGTTGACTGTGTGAGAAGTAGATGGCTGCCAGCAGCCAGTTTCATAACTCCAATTTTGTTAACTTAAACTTGCACAGTTTGTTTAGGCAGGATTTTAGTACTACCGATAGTCTATCAACATTAGGATTTATTTAGTTTAGGCCTGGTGTTCATGCCCGATTACCCACAATTAGCTGTAACGATTTCTTATAAAAGTCAACAACTATCACTGGGAAACAAAGCATGAAGGGTGGCGATATTAATGCTTACTTTATTACTGCACTGCCTCGCGTATTTCGTGTAAACAAAAATCAGGAATAACAATGGACGATTGTAGTCTCTTGTTAGGACTGAAAGTGAAACATAATGAACATAAAGCGGGAGGCCGACATTTATCCCGCAACTGTCTTTTTTTACCGTAACAAAATATGACAGAAAGGCTGTCAGCATCCCTCAAAACGCTTCACTCGCACAAATAACGAAGTCTTATTAACAGATCCCAGGATTTAAGGGGTAAAAGGGTCCAGTAAAAATCTTACCTTTAGTTAAGCGGAGACTTCAAAACATAAAAAAAAAAAAGGGGGAAAAAACAACCAAAACGCTGTAGTCCGTCGCCTCTTCCTCCTCCTGGGTCTCATAAGTTCTTCTCAATCAGGCCCAACATCCTACTGGACGTTTCCTGCCACAGTTACTCACTTTAACGCTGACGTTTTGTCCTCAAACTGGATGACTACTATCGTTTTGATCGTGGAAAATTTCCCTTCGAGTGCCGTACTGTTCTCACTAGATGTAGACAACTTTTTACAACGTACAAAGTAGGTAAGGTTCACTTCCCTGTTACGCACATTGTGTCATAAAGCGAAGGTGCGCGCTGTATTTCCTGCATTCACGATCAAGTCCACGCAGGACTGACATTGTGTGATATTCTCGCCAACGTCACGTCTGCATTATTGGAAATGTGATGATTCCTTTTGATGAATTTGCATTGCAGGAGCTATGATATTTAATTCTTGAAATCCGTGACCACGCTACAGGTTATTTTAGTATAAAGTCCTTACAATGTAATATCTGCCTATATGGTCAATTTATACAATATAAACAGGGAATTTGAACGGTATTTATCCACGACACCCCCAGACTGAAACAGAAACTGCTCGGAGGACTTCCAGCGAACGAGTTGGTTGCGTAATGTTGAGTCATTTTACCAGTAACTTCCAGTAAGACGCACGATACCATATCTGCTCAAGACAGTGCCCTGAAGCTGGTGTCGTCTTTCCAACGGTAACAGACGGAAGCTCATAGTGCTCATACAGCAATATTCAGGATTGTAACTGAGAGTTTGTGCCTGATTTTACTTTGGAAGAATTTAATGGTCGTTTCTCGTTCTGTGTGCCGCTGTAAATACTTTTTTTGAATTATTATTTTACCCTCATAGATTTTGGTGCAACTGTGTTATCTCCATCTCTTGACTCCACTGAAAAAGGTCACTGTACGCTCCAGTTCAAACGCAAGTACCCTACATTTACTCAAACATGGTTTCGAAACACTTTTATTGTTCCATCGCAATTCAAATAAAAATGTTGTGATCTTTTCTTCCAGATGTATTATTCAAATACAAGTTGAAATACAATTATTTTTAATGGATGGTAGCTATATTTAAGGTTTTCTAACTCAGAAGTTTCCATTTCAAAGCTTAATGACCATTACTGAAGCTTTGAAATTGTATTGAATTTGTAACCAAAACGTGATACAACATAAAGCTGTAACACAGTCACTGACCCTAATAGAGTCAACTGATATCTATGTTTCAAAAGAGATTCTAAAGAAAAGTTACAGGTGAAGCTGTACGTGGGCGAAGAAATGAGAAAACGAGTAATCTTGAAACAGAAAGACATGTACAAGAACACAAACAGGTTTCAAGCAAGGATTCAATTACTGAAGCAAAAACACACATTGGCTCTATTGAACAAATACATCTGTAACACATATAACTGGAAATTTTCATTAGGCATGGCACATGATAACATGGGTATCATGCAGGTTATCTAATTTAAATTATCATAAAAAGCTAATTGTTTCGAAATACCTTACAGATTTTCCTTTACAAAACCAGAAACATTTTAAAACCATTTTCAATATTTTTTCCAAAAGTAGCCACCAGGGGGCACTCGTGTGTAATATTTGGTATGCATCTTGTATTGAGACTGAGGTTTTGAGGTTGAAATGTTTGTGAATATTTTATGGCAATGTAAATCTATGCTGTACTTGATAACAATTTAAAATGATCCCTTTCTTCCCCTTATTTTGATTATACTGTGTGTGCTGTTAGATGTGTGTAAAGCCTAACCAGGGAGAAGGAAAAAATAACCATGGCAAGAAGGCCTACATACAATGGATGCTTTTTTTCTTAAAAAAAAAAAAAAAAAGTCTCATTGTTTTTAATGTTAATTGTATCCCTGTCAAACAATTTTTCTAATAAGATGAATAGATAAATAAATAATTTACATGCAGTTTGTATCTGGCTATTTTGAAATCCATCCGTTACTCTTCACAATACAATACAACATATTTTATTGTCCCTGTAGGGAAATTTGTCTTGGGCTGGATACTGGGCTTATTATTGGCTTCACCAGACAACAACAACAACACAATATCACCCCAATCAACACAACAGCGCTAAGTAATGCACCGTACACTCTACATGAAAAATTAAGTATTTGCTGTTGTCGAGTACACAAGCTCTCTAAATAGACCTTCCAACTGAAAGTGTTGTCTATGTGAATACCTAGATCCTTGTATGAGCTGACCTGATTTATGTTTGCATGGTGTATAACCACAGGACTATGATCTCCCACTAATCTAGGATCCAGAACCATCTCCTTGGTCTTATCCACATTTAAATCAGACACTCTTTAAGGCACCTGTATACTAAGAAAACAATCACATTGGAACTGAGGATAAATGACACTTTATAACACAATAAAAACCTAAAATGTTGCAAATGAACATCATATGTTGTGTATGGCAGTTTTGTTATTTGTAGGTCCACCATTTCTCAGATCGGCCAGATGAGGGAAATACAGACCAATATGAAACCTGCCTCTCTTCAACATGTTCAGGGGTCTGTTTAAAATTAGATGCCATCATAGCAACACCACACATGATAATCTACAGACTACCCAACATAAAGCCAAAGTGACTTTGAAGAATTTCTTGATGAACACTTTGATCTGCATCAGTCAACATCTGTCTCTGCTGCTACTCTCCCACTGACACCTCTGCTTCTTTGATACCTTTCTGTTTATTCTCCTGTATATCTATTTACTATTTATTTATTTATTTTGTGATCGTGTTTAAGTCATGTGAGAGGGGGCAGGCCAAGGCATTCTACAAGGAAATTCCACCTGTCAGGTCCAATTTCCTGAGAGTTTTGATGGACTAACGCAGAAACAATGCACTGCAAAGGTTTGATCATTTCCTCTGAAGCAGTCTAAGCAGTTTCCATTGTGTTGTTCTTACTTCAGATAAGCTCATTTTCTCTGGTATGAAGCTGGAACTGAAATAATGAGTTGGATTCACTTTACCCATGAGCTGTACTTGTTTTTTATTTTCATTTTTAGTGAACTGCTAAATATTGCAGGCTTCATGTCAAATTGGTTGGATGGTACATAATATGGTTTATAATTGTGAGGATAATACAACATTTGATATAAACTTACATCTGTTCTTTAAAGACAATCGTGTGATGAGGATCTTTTTTATTGCAAGCCTTAGCTTTTCCTGTGTCATGGACAAGAGCTTGAAAGGAATTTGTAAAACCTTTTAAATGATGTGGATAAAGAGAGGCAAGTTAGGTACAGCTTTGGCACTGAGATGGATCCTCATCTCAGTGTTTCTGTTCTTGCTGCATTTTCTGTATTTTGTTACAATCTATCACTATTTTCAGGGTGCTTTTAGGTAAAGGACCCTCACCGAAGGCTTCCAACATCTGGAATCAATACAGATGTGCTGGCTATCTTTGGGACCAGGGGGGCTTGGATGTTGTAGGCTGAGTTAGGGGAGGGTGAGGGGCTGGGCTAGTTGCTACTTTGGCCCTGGGGGTCTGTGTGTCCCTGACTTCAAAATAGACTTGATTGCTAACAGCTGGCAGTCCTAACTCACCCAGTGTCAGAGCTCTCCTCTGATGTCAACCTTGTCAGTATCAAGGCCCACACAATGGAAGGCCAAAGGTAGAGAGGAGGACTGTGTCGGTGTGAAATGAGATTCAGGGAGTGACCTTTTTCTTTATGAAGGTTGTTACCATAAATAATGTCCAAGTTTTTTGTCAAGGCACCTTTGAATAAAGCAGAGGTGCACACACTATTGATGTGCACCATGAAGATCAGATATTCAAGTTGAGAGAATGCTGAGAGGGTTCATCAGTCATGTGCTGTTTAACCTGAGGGCTCTCCTGTTGAGCATAAATGACAAACCGTTTGACATAATCAGGTTATACAAAAGCTGCTACAGGACCAGTTAATCCTCCACATCCATGAATTGTCTTTAAACTCAAATGAAGAAAGGCAATTATTATGATAATTGATTGCTTATTATTTAATTATCAAAGCTAAAGCCATTTCTGTAAAGCCAAAGCTACAATGTGGACCGTGTAGCTGAGCCTTGTCCTGCTACTCACTGCCACAGTATGAGTAAATAGGACAGCAACTCATTAGCATCTTTTATTATCCAATTACAAACTCTGCTCGCCTAATTACCTCCAATCAGCAGGGAGAAGAAAATGATTGACTTCCTGGAGGACAGGGCTCACTTCAGGACAAAAAGGATAAAGTGGTTTTCTGTCACTAACTGGATGAAAAGGGACTCACAGAAATTGGAATATTGAAGTTAGTTGCCTCTGCCACAATGTCACCGGTGAAAGTAAACATAAAATCTTTTAAAGCAATTTTATCGTGACATAGAGGTTAAACCTATGCCAATTTTATTTGTGTTTAATAACAAAAAAAAATCATGCTAACACGATAAGTTTCACTTGTTATATTATTGTTATTATTTACCTCCTGTAACCATGATGCACGGGTAATATACCTTTACTCAGAGTCTGATGCCACATTTCCACATGGTTTATTCTGTTTGTGTTTTTCTGCCAATTTTGTTGTTGAGTTGTTGACAGCAAAGATAATTCTGAAATAATTCTGAAACAGCTGCAGAAACGATTATCCTTCACCAGAGGATGAAGGGTAGTTGCTGCACAAGGTTGTGCTTACAACAGAGCCATGCATCATTATTAGACAATTAATTACTCTTGTCATTAACACCAGCCGCACACCACTGTTCTGCTGGTATTCCGTCTCAGATGTTTCAAACTGTGCTTTCCACAACTGGGGAGTGATGGCTCCTGCTTAGTGCTTGAACTAAACTTTAAATTTATTTTACAACTCTCAGTTAGTTTTGAGTCTTTGAAAGATGTCAGGAAAGGCCAGAAATAGCGTGGGGCAGGCCGCTGGGACGAGCTGTTGTTTACAGACAGTGACAGGGATGAAGGACCTCTGCGCTCTGGTGCTGGGCATGCAGCCTCAGGGGTGTGCTAGCACGGCTTCTGTTGCTGGTCTGAATGCTGGGTAAAACAGATACGCATGCACATGCAGGCCAGCAAAATTATTTGCACACAGATGCACAAAACCCAACAGTATTTTCTTTGTTTTGTTTTTCATCTTTAAGTGCACACAATTGCAGCTTCTTTGTATTCTTTGAGTCTACACAGATAGACAACCTTAACAAGCACAAGTTTTAAATTTAACAGGAGTACACCTGAGCCCTAAAAGTATATGCACTTGTAACTTTTTTCCAGAATGACTTCATCTGCTGACTGTGTGAAGTCTATTAAAGTTGATTTTAGAATTAAACAAAACCTAATAATGTAACCTGATGAGCTGACATAAGATGAGACATAACATCACTTTAAGTTAGTGTGTTGACTGTAATGGGATGAAGAAAGGCTTATAGAACTACTGAGACTTCAACCTGATCTATGCACTCTGGGGAACTGACAGCTAAAGTCCGAGGTGAGGTGTGGGGCTCTGACAAAATAGCAGCAATGCAATATTGACAAATTCTGTTTAATATTGTGTGATACTCTTCTCTTAAAATACAGTCTTTTCTGAGGTAGACTATTACAGTTCAAGAACATTATTATCATTTTTAAAACAGACATCAAAAAGACATGAAATAAATACTTTCATGTACAATATGCCGCAAAAATGAGGTAGAAATGGTTACAGAAAATGTACAATAACCAAGAACAAAGTTGCTGCGGTAACAGATTGAAACGTACAAAACAAAGTCTTGTTTTGTTGGACAAACTGTCGGTGAAGGAGAAGTTACAAGGAATCAAAACAACGCACCTCCAAGTCTTCATTATTATTTCATTTCCGTAATTCTATGTGAATAATCGCTGGCATCATCCAGATTGAGGCAGGGGCTGCTCTGTAGTTTGTCAATGTGTTTTCAGTTTCTGAGACAGTGATAGGGATGCACTGTGGGGGTCACTCTGACTGACCTGGCTGTATGGCAAGACTGAAGCCACCAGCTGGTGAGAGAAAGCTGTTCTGTGATATAGGATTGCTGGACATCAATCAGCCTACTTCCACTTCAGGGGAATCGCTATAAGGGAAGGGAAAGGTGGGGGCTGGGCTAGGGTGGGGAGAAGATGCAACGCCACATGGTTACCGAGTCTTGTGGCCAGGGGGCAATCCAATCTAATGAGATTGTATTGGGGAGAGAAGAAAAAGAGAAAAAGAATGATGAGGGTGGGAGGAAGAGGGAGACTGAGGGAGGAAAGGATGGTAGGAAATATTACATCATCTTGTGTGTACCTCCTTACAACCATGGCAACAACACAACATATGACCTTTTTGCCTGCAGAGCAGTGACTGGGTTTTTCCAGCTTGTTAAATCAGAGCTGAAGGACTGCTGTGAAAGGAGAGATATTCCTGGATTGTCTACATGTTGGCTTCATTGGCAAATTGGCTGTGAATAATTATACTTTAGGATATGTTTAAAACTGCAAGTAATAATTTGTTTAGACTTTTTTTTGCAATTGTGTTGTTCTTTTGGATGCCAAGCTTACAGTGTAATTTTCCTTCTGACTTTAACGTCGGTGTGAAAGATTTAAATTTTTTAAGAAGATATTTTTCTACCAATAAAACTGTGGAGAGCAGACATGCACATACAGGATATGTAAACACTGGATAACACATTTGAAAGATTTGGAGGCAGTTTGTCCAACAAAAAAAGGAATATTTTCTGTATTCTACATTGCATTTCTTGAAGACAATCATCACTTCACCATAAACTACAACAAAAATAAAGAGTAAAAGAAAAAAAAACATATTTATATATTCATATATAATAATACATGGATTTATGGCATCAAATATCCTTTGAAATACCTGAATTACATTCAATGTTACTCTTTGTAGCATATTCAAGTTTCTCACCCGAGGTACAAGCCCAGCTGCAGTGGGTTTTACAAGACTGTCAGGTTTCTCCTTGCACCTTTTTCTCGCTTCGTGCCACTTTCTTCTAAGACCCTAAGATTACATACATTCTTTATTTCATATTTCTGAGGTAAAGAAATTATTCCTGAGCATTTCAAACAAGACTACATAATATGAAAACAAAAAGAGTAAATGAAATAGGAAAACAGACATGCTATGGTAGAAGCTGGATGTGCTTGTGTTGATCTGTAAGTGGTTTTCTCAGGAAAACTGCAATCGATGTGGAATGTGAATAATAAAGTATGTTATCAGTTAATTGTACCACGTTAATTGTGAGCACAGTACCATTGCTGTGTTAAATAAGGATGCGTGAAAAGTAATTCTGCAACCAAACAAGCTGAGTGTAACAAAAAGATTTCACTTTTACAACTGAAGGACAGAGCAAGCACAGGTTCAAATATGATCCACTCATCTTAGAATAGTAAAAAGCTGTTTTGTCATGATTTGGTAGGAAGTTATCAGGAATATTAACATGCTGTGATTCAATGGACCAGTCCAATTTTAGAAATTTAACAGTACTGTTTAGATTTTGTATTTGGTTTGACTATTTTTGGTCAAAATATACTAAAGTGTTGCTGATCCCACGCCCTTTGCACTGAATGATTAGGGACAATCCAATTACCAAATTGATGTTGGAATAACATGGAAGTGAACTGGAAATAAATATGATCCTGAGAGTACCAGCCAAAGGGGGGATTTTCCAAACCCTGATTATCCATAATCTTGGACCATGTCACCTAGCAACAAATAATTGATTTTGTACTGGACCAAGGTTAATCAGGATCTCAGAGAATAGCCAGATAGCTAACATGTTTTACCATTAGCCAAATGACTTATAAACCAACCCTCTCAACAAGACGTATTCACCTTTCATTTCTTTGGGAAAAATAAAATATTGCGAGTGTTCCAAGCAAAACAAAACAGCACACCATGGCATGCTTCTGCCAGTGAAAGAACTTTGTCAGCACTCCCCTACTCTTAAGCTTCTCTGGCTCTTTTGGCTGCATAAACTGTAATTCAAAAAAAAAACCAAAAACAAACAAAAAATTCCCAAGGCTTTCTATGTCAAAGCAAATACAGGGTCATAGTGCAGTCCAAGTACAGTGACTGGCTGCCTTCTCAGTGGCAATACATCTTACTCCACTCTATACAAGTGTCCAGTTCTTTTGTGGTTGTGTGGGGCCGCACCTTGCAGAAAGCATTCTCAAAGTCTGTGAAGTCGGGGGGTTTAGGGGATGTGGAAATGCCATGCATGGCTCCATTTGGAGAAGATGCTGAGGAGAGAGCCTGCTGACTGAGCTGCAGCAGCTCCCATACTGTAAAACCCTCTGTGCGCTGCAGGACAGCATTCAGCTCCCTCTCACTCAGGCTGCAGCCTTGGGGTGTGAGCGCCTGCAGCAGCACCTGTCGACGCATACCCACATCCGGTAGGCCAACATGATATCTCTTAGCAAAGCTCCGATGTACTGCGTCTTGCAGTAGATCTGGCCTTCCAGTAGCACATACAAGAATCACTAGACTTGAAGTCCCCACCTGCGCTTTCTCCAGGGTACTTAACAGTACCTGCCTCAGACCCTCCTCTTCCATGGCCTCCACTTGACTACACAGCACCACTGAGGGTTGCCGTGCCCCTGCCACCTGCAGCAGAGAGTTCAGAATGTGTTCGGCCTCAATCTTCCCTTTAGAGGCCAGCATGGCTCCACTTACGTGGTAAAAGGAAGCTCCCAACTGTGAGGCCAACGAACGAGTCAGTGTCATCTTACCCCCTCCCCTTGGGCCAAACAGCAGGACAGTTCTTGGTGGCCGCATCACTGGACTGGGCCTCAACACAGGCCACAGAAGGTCTTCCTCCAGGGCAGCCTTAACATGGGTGAGCCCAACCAGTTCACTCCAGCCCAGAGCAGGGAGGCAATCCAGTAACTCCTCATTGATTAGCTCTAAAAGTCGGGGGTCTGGGCTCTTCATAGTTTCAACAATTGGAGTACATAATGGAGGACGTTTGAGTGCCTGAGAGCGGTGCTGCTGCTGAGTGAAGCCCTGCTCTGCCACCCCATTCTCCCCCGTCATGCCTGCTGGAGGACTGTACTCTCCTGCTGCCCCATACTGAGGAGATACTAGAGGCTGGGAGGAGGGCTTGCTGGACTTGAAGGTTTGAGGATCTGTGCTGCCTGAACTGCTGAAGCCATTTCCACGACATTCTGTTTTGTCATTGACACTATAGGGAGAGTTTTCTCCTGTTTTCAGTGGGTCATAGCTATACTTCCTGTACCGGGACCTGTCCCCACTCTCATCCTCCTCAATCTTCATCTCGAATGCTTTTCTTTTCAGTGTCCCTCCAGACTCTGATGCCCCAAGGTTAGCATTTTGGTAACTGTAGCTGCCTCCTACCACTGTGGGCCTTGAGGGAACAGGGTTAGGAGCTGGTAAACCTGAAGGGAGGTAAGTGGTAGAGGGGTGGCTATAGGTGGGAGCAAGACTGGTCTGGGGAGGGTATGTGCTTGGGGGATAGTTATAGACTGGCGTGGTAGGGCTGTAGCTGGGCACCAGAGTTGGGTTAGACTGAAGAGTGTGGAGGGAGGCAGGGGGAAGTGCTGCGCTGGGTTGTGGACAGAACCCTGAGGAAAGATAGGTGCCATTGTAGCTAGAGGGATATTCGCTGGATGCACTGCAAGAGCTGCTGCCGCTGTAGCCAGAGTCTGAAAGGTTACTGTTCACTACTGACACACTACTAATCCCTGGAGGGCCGGTGGATGTGGCAACAGTCTTGGAGCCTGAAAGGCTGTCATGACCTCCAGGGGGAACCAAGGGATAGGAGGCATCAGTGCTGTGCGTCAGTGGCCAAGGCTCTAGCTCCGTCTTCTGGCCGTTCAGGCCCCCAAAAGTCCCTGGCTCTGGGTAGGTTCCCACAGTAGGAGGCCGGTCGTATGGTGAGTCCAGCACACCAGCGTACTTCTCAGCATAGCGCTTCAACAAATTTGAGGCTGTGAGAGCAGAGATGTCATCATTGGCCCAGGCATAGTTATAAGAACCGCGGCTGCGACCAGGGTAGAATTCAGACTTGTGGGCTGGAGAGGAAGTTGTGGAGGAGACATCCAGGTGCTGCTCAGGCCACTGGCTGAGGGGCTGGGCATGCTCTGGGTTCCAGTGCATCTTTAACAAGCCTGACAATAAACAGACAGGAAAATTAAGTTATCTTCATTGTGAATACAATTAAGTTAGAAAACAATATATCAAAGGTGCTGGGATGATTATATTTTACAAAATCTTTGAAGAAAGCCTGAACTATTAGTGATTAATAAATCCATTAAGGCTATTTTCAAATTAAATAAATTTATTTTTTCAAATTTTTGGTCAATTGCTTCCAGACACAGTCACGGAAAATAATGAACAGCTTACCAGGTTGTAACATATCTAAGCAGTCATATTACTTAAACTTTATTAAGAACAAGACAGCTAACTACAAGACCCATGACACTGCAGTCTGTAGATTTTGAGATAGATAGATAGATAGATAGATAGATAGATAGATAGATAGATAGATAGATAGATAGATAGATAGATAGATA
>JBBBVU010000014.1:14965796-14976190 GCA_037177055.1 Atherinosoma microstoma
CTATCTCTAAGGGAGAGCCCGGCCACCCTGCGGAGGAAACTCATTTCGGCCGCTTGTATTCGCGATCTCGTTCTTTTCGGTCACTACCCAGAGCTCGTGACCATAGGTGAGGGTTTTATAACTAGCATTAACAAATTCAAACAATGTATAGTTATAACTTGAGCCAATGACCAATTTTAATACATTTTATATGATATAATAAGTAACATTAAATCATATATTTAATAATAATTAATTAATGTAATTTCTATCTATTTAAGAGATGTTTCTTTACTAACAATTTGAATTATTTTATGCTAATGGTTTGCTCAACGTGTTTGGGAAGTAAGTTCCATGCAGACATAGTTCTGTAGCTCCCCTTTTTTAAATTTTTTTTTATTACAATAGTCTTTATCTGAACTGAAAAATGACCTCTGACAGCATGTTTTGTGCTATAACTATGATTTTTCTGAAATGTAACATAATTTTTTGTATAAAACTTGAGGGGATATGATATTATAATGAATAAAGTAATCTTTCGCTTTCCTTTAACCAGTTGAGATTTCTTTGCATTTTAATGCATTTTTTCTGAAATCACAACCAAGGACAATGCAAGCTGCTCTATTTTGCACTCTTTGAAGTGTATTGATCATGTCTGCTGTGGCGTTTGACCAAACCACTGGGCAGTAATCAAGATTTGACAAGATTAAAACTTGTATTATTAATTTTGCTCATTTTAGTTACAAATATGTCTTATATTAATAAGATGCCACTTCCCATTTTATTAACAATTTTATTTATGTTATTATGTTTTATTTATGTTTTCCATGAAAGTTTGTCATCTATGACAACTCCCAGCAGTGTGGTCTTTTGCACTTGGTTGATACATACGGTACCTTTTCAATTTTCAGATTTAACTGAGGGTTTTTACTGATGTTGTGATGGGAGCCATTTACCAGAAAGGTGGTTTTAGATACATTCAAAATAAGTTTGTTGTTTTTCAACCAGTTCACAACTGCTTTTAAATCTTCTTTTAAAACTGAATTTAACTCATCTGTAGTGAGTGCAGAGGCATATAAGGTTGAGTCATTGGAAAACATTCCTATGTTTGTGTTTTGGCTTGCTTCCATTGTAGTGGACACAGATGCAAAGCACATAATATGACAGATGGGAGGTGCAACTTCCTCTGGGACCATTTTTAGTAACTTACCATCAAGGTTGTCAGTGCCTGGTGGTTAATTATTATTATTATTATTATTATTATTATTATTATTAATATTATTATTATTATTATTATTATTATTATTATTATTATTATTATTATTATTATTATTATTATTATTATATCAATAATATTATATTATTATTTATTTTTTCAAATTGAAATGAACATTGTTTATTTTTCATAATTCAATTTTTCATTAACAGGTTAGATGTGTTAATAACTTCAATAGGGGGCATATCTACATTGAATCTATTAACTTTATTTATAAAATATTTATTTAGATAGCATGTATGTCTTATGGTGGTGTGAGGAAACTGCCATCCACTTCTAAAAATGATGCCATTTGATGAGATTTTTTTGCCCATTAGTTCATTTAATGTTTTCCATACTTTTTTTGCTGTCATTTTTAATATAATATATTTTCTTTTTTATTCTATTTGATTTTGTAACACAGTTTATTAATGTATTATCCAGTGTGACTCATATTCTGTCAGTATAGCAGTTTTCTTTGCTTGATGTTTTTGTTTCATGTTCGCTTTGGTTTCGTGATCTAACCAGGGTGTACAGATGCTTCTGACTGTAAATTATCAGAGAGGTGTTTGTCAACTACTCGAATCAGAATTTCTTCAAAATTTATCAAAGCTTAATTTTAGGTTACATTCTTATAGAATTTCGTCCCAACTTAGGTTTTTAATTTCCTCTTTAAAGCATTCAACATTGAAACATTATATGATCTTTAGATTATTATTTTGGATCCAGTTTGAGGAATTTTTGTTTTCCTTTCTACGGCCACCATTGAAATGAGGAAGAAAGGGGATTGAAGTGACTTTGAACGTGTCATGGTTGTTGGTGCCAGGCAGGCTGATTTCAGTATTTCAGAAACTGCTGATCTGTTGGGGTTCTCACATACAACCATCTCTAGAGTTTACAAAGAATGGCCAGAAAAAGAGAAAATATCCAGTGAATAGCAGTTCTCTGGACAAAAATGCCTTGTTGATGTCAGAGGTCAAAGGAGAATCAACAGACTGGTTGGAGATGATAGAAAGGTGACAGTATGCAGAATACTATCTCTGAACACAGCATGTCAAACCTTAGAGCAGACAGTCTACAGAAGCAGAAGACTACACCAGGTACCCCTTCTGTCAGCTAAGAACAATAAATTGAAGCTACAATTCATTCAGGGTCACCAAAATTGGATAATAGAAGATGGAAAAAATGCTGCCTGCTCTGATGAGTCACCATTTCAGGTGCATTCAGATGGTAGGGTCATAATTTGGAGTAAACAACATAAAAGCATGGATCCATCCTGCTTTGTGTCAACGGAGCAGGCTGGCGGTGGTGAAATGGTGATGGGGATATTTTCTTGGCACACTTTCATATCAATTTAATATCAATTGAGTGTGGTTTAAATTCCACAGTCTACCTGAGTATTGTTGCTACTTAGTTTTTCCACTTCAAGGAAACCACACAAACAAGGTGTAATAAGAGAGCAGAGACTGTGCTGATTACAAACAGGTCTGTCTCATCGCTGTGTGACAAAAATTGAGCTAGGAGGTTACCCATCCATTTCTAATTCATTTTAAAACTCCAGTCCTTACTTTTGAAGCTTTACGTGGTCAGGCTCCCCCTACATCTCTGACCTTATTCATCTACACGACCATGCTCGCAACGGTTCCTAACCTATTTATCTTAAGGGCCCTCTTCATGCAAATACCAAAAAGCCATGAACCCCCTGCCACACCCCATGATGAAACCATGCTTGGTTTTATGCTTTCAAAACTGTGATTCTCACCATAAATATTGTATTCTGGATGAGTCATGTCCCTTGATAAAGCCAGTTAAATTAACAACATATAGCCCTACTTTTTTTCTTAAAATAGGTACTTTGTGTGGACATTAATCACAATGACTGAATGTTCAATGCCTCAGGGACCCCTGTGGTCTTTGGGCTTTGGAACCTGGAGATTACTACTAGTTCCTTGCACGCGCCTCAGGACCAATAATAATAATAATAATAATAGATTACATTAAAATTTTAATTTAAATTTACTGCTGTGTTCCAGTTGAATTTATTACACATATTAACACTTATCTTGATTCTTCTGTAGTAATTTCACATGTCTCTGCCTTCTTTTAAAACCAAGTCCTTGTAGTTTGGAAGATATACTTTCAGACAAGAGGTAGAAAAAACAGCCCTCGTGATAAAGAGGTTAAGTCAGTTCTGAGGTAAAAAGGGGGTCCAACCCAGTACTAGCAATGTGTACCTAATAATGTGGTCAGTGGGTGTATACTGAGCTACACATTATATTGAACATGTTTCCTCTTGAGATATGTGACACTGACATACAACAGATTTACTTCAATTTCAAGCAAGCATGAATAAGAAGCATGGAGACATTCTGAAAGATGGAATTAAATCTTCATTTAAATAGAACACACCATTGCAAATGATAGGCTTTATCAATTAAAAGTAAGATCTTCAGCCAGTGTATTTGTTTCTATCAAAAAATTTCAGTATAAAACCAGTTTTTTTATCAATGCTGCATTTATGCATTTTTCCAGAAGCAATCCCACTTGTTCAAAGACAATCTAACAGCAGACTAGCATGCACCCATAGAAACAAATAAAGAAAGCAAGAGTGACAGGGAGCAGCAGCAGAATGATAGAGGTCTGTGCTTGCCTCTCATCAGCGCTATTCCAAGCGGCTGCCCTGTCAGAACACGCCCCAGATGAGGTCTCAGGGCAGAGAGTGAGCTGTCATAACAGGACGCCTGGAGGGCTGTTCGATCAGCTCGACAGCACTGAGAGGTGTTAGACACACACAGGACCTGTCGGCATGTGAGCGGCCATGGTTATAGCCACAGAGTACAGCCCTGCTGACAGACAACCATCATTCAGGGGCCTTTATCTTTCTCTTTCTGTGACTTTTTTCCCTCTCTTGTTTTCTCCTTCTGATAGAGGGCTGGGAGTGCGGGAGCCCCTCTGACAGCTTTACTTAAATATTTATGCTGACAAGGAAAAGACAAGAATGTTATCTCCAACAACTGACTCAGCCACTCACATAAAACATTTGCTTCTTAAAATCCCTCCTCCTCCCCCTCTTAGAGTTGGTTAAAAAGGTATGTGCAGTGAAAAGATTGAAAAAATAGATAAGACATCCCCAAATGTGTGCAGCTGCTTTAATCAGGTTTTACAAATATTAATGTGATCTACCTCTGTGACAACATAACAGCAAAAATGTCGAGGCAGAATCGTGGCACTAATAACATTTTAAACACACATCAGAGGCTTTCTCTCCTTCCAACCACATGAAATAGCCTTCACCTTACTGAAGTTCACTCTGTCCTTGTCTTCGCTTTTCAAGTTCATTTGGCTGTCCACATACAAAACACAGATGGGCTGGTGTTGCCACAGTGTGCTGAAGGAATATGTGTGAGAATGAGGCAGCACTGTACACAGATACCACATCTCATGTGATGCACATCCCAGTAAAGGAGAGTGGACAGCTTCTCTGATCAACAGATCACCTTTTCAAAAAGCTCTTTGTTTCCCAACCCCTCAGCAGCTGGCAGCAATTAGCTGGCAGGACAGGACACAGCAGTCCAGTTTAGCAGTCACTCCATTATGGTGCAGAGCCAGCTAAACAGTGAGAGTGGTAGATGTGAAAGAGTTTCTGCTCCAAAAATACAAACATCTAACTTCATAACTATGTAATGCTCATATACAAAGCAGGTCTAATTTTGTTTAGGCAAACAAATGATGATGTAGGGAAATTTGTGCGCATCAGTCTTTGTTGAAAGTAGGTTTTTGCTTTGTCACGCTGGCACGACAGCATTGATAAGCTAAGATTACTGACAACTTTCTCCTTCAAAAGTCTTGTTGCTGACAACAATAATAAATTGCAATCTGACCAATCAATTGGAGACCAGCTTGAACCCCTTAAGTCCTGAAGAATGAGAGGCTGCAGAAAAAAAAAATCAATGTGCAATTTACATCAGGCTGATGAGTGTTGAAAACACTAAGAAACAGACAGCTCCCAGTATAATTACATCGAAGCTAGTTCAGTGCTGAGGCCCTAACATTATCATAAGTTTGATAATCAGGTATTACACAGGGGAAAGGGGTTTGGGTTACGTCAATGTGCAGTAAGTGCGTGATGACAACCTCTTAGTGGTCTGGCTTCCAGGAAACACGGCTACCTGGCTGTAACACAATGGGGATGGATGAAAGCGGACACCATTGAGATTATGGAGCATGTTGAACCAGTACAGTGTCTCAGGTGCCTGAGGCTACTGCCATGTTTTATTGAAACCAATACACTCACATGTGATGAAACCAGCTCTTTGGTGGTCCTAAAAGAATGCTGAACTGTGAGGATTTTACTTTATTTTTTGTGTGCAGACCAGGATGTCTTTCAGTCCCTCACACTCCAAGACAAAAGCCCCATATAAAAAGGGTTTCAATATATTCACGAAAAGTGCACACTGCACAGGCAGAGTCAGAGCTAAAAGTCATAATGAAAAACAGAAGCAGAAGGAGGTGAATGAACAGTCGTGGCTTCAACTTTGTTTTGTTTTCCAGTGGACACAGAAAAAGGAGCTAGAAAAAGGAGCAGGCTTGAAGGGTTAAACGTTGGCAAAAAGCGGGGAGGGGACAAAAGACCCATTGTAAGGGACAGAAGTGTCCCCGGAAAGGAGGGGAGAGAAAAGAAAGACACCACTGGCTGGTCCCCCGGACCCATTGTAAGCAGAGGGGAGTGCAGCCACGCATGACAGATGTCCCTTGCCATTGTTACCCCAGCAGCCTCCTCTGTGCCTCCTGCTCCAGCTCTGGAATTCCATGAGATGGCCTCCGCCTGTGAGAGTTGTTCAACATGTCTTACCCCTCGCCGCACGTTCTCCATAGCCATTCTAGCCGTGCCGCGCTAGTGGGTGTGGACCATGACTCTCGAGGTGGCGGTGGGGCTGCACTTCTCAAGTGGGTTTCATAGTGGGGTGCCAGAAGTTATCTTAACAAGACACTGCTGTTCCCACCAGCCTTTTATCTACAGTGCTGAGCTTGTCCAGACATATTCATAACTACAAGCATACACACCTTGCTGGAACAAAAAATACATCACTATAACATATAAACATGACATGAAATCTAACATTTACCAAAATCAATAAAGCTCTGTCGTGTTTGTACACATCAAAATGGATTAAAAACAACATGTATTTCATTTTAGCTGCAGGGCTGCGAAGCAAAACAATTACTAAAGTGTTAAGTGAAGTGCAGGTGAAAGCTTTTTGTGACGTAAAGAGTTTAGGTAAGCTGTTTTTACAAAGCAGTGACGTGTTGTAGACCCTATTCAACAGCCCACCATGTGGCAGACCTACAGAAGTGGCTTGTTGGCCTGTCAGTCACAGCAACAGTGTGCCAGTGGGAAGTGAGTGCAACAATAGCCCTGTCTGGTTAATGGGTGAGAGAAATAGCAGACAATCCTTCATTTCTATGTCTTACTACCACACTGTCTATTCTCCGTCCTATTCTTCTCTTTAGTCTCAACCACATTCTGCCAACACTCGTTCACTCAGTCTCCAATCAGTCACCCCACCCCCACCCGCCTGTTAGCATTCAATTCAAACACACACACACACACACACACAAATAGCTGCATTCCAATGCATAAGCATGAGAGAGCGAGAGAGAGATCTCTGAACAGGGTGGAAAATCTGTTTGAAAGCAATGAATGTTTACCAGGTGGATCAATGGGGGGGCTGTTAAATTATTTGGTGAATTATAACAGCACTGGGGTGTAGCTAGTGCTGTATCACCGGGGAATTTTTGGGTCTGAAGGCCTGCTACCCTGCCACTAAACTAAACACTGCATCAGCGTAAAACCACAAATGATGCCACCAATGTGAGACACTTCCACGTCGGACCAATGCAAAAAAGCAGCTTCCACATTTCAGAAAAAATATTCTGTGCAATGATTTCCAAAACACTCATACTTATCAGCTACATGCAGCCAAAAGTTAGGAAAAGGCAGGGAGAGGAACAGGATGTGCATTAAAATTTCTTGGCAGCACATCGCAGTATGTCAAATACTATGCTGTTAAGAGGCTGCTGTTTACTTAATAGATATTTAAGTGCTTGATTTACTGTAGCTTAATGTGTCTGATGGGATATAAAAGATATAAGACATGGCATTAGTCAGATTTTAATGTATTAAGTCTAGAGATACATCCATCTATTTTCTAGACCCACTTATTCCAATGTAGGGTTTTTTTTGGGGGGGGTATCCCAGCAAATACCAGGACAAGTCACCAGTTCATCGCAGGACCAGAGAGACAAACAACCACTCATGCTCACACTCATTCCTAGGGGGGAACTTTTAACCAATTAACCTGGATGTCTTCTATGCCTTACTAACACCCTGTCTAATTTTCATCCTGTTCTTCTTATTCTCAACCCTGAGAGAACCCAGCAATACACAGGGAGAACATGCAAACTCCAAACACCAGGAACTGAACCAGGAGCCTTCTTGCTGCGAGGTAACAGTGCTAAGCACCACCACACCACCATGCAGCCCACTGGAGATACTATAGAAAAAAAATCACCATCATTAAATTTTACATTCTTTGTAAAACTGCACCAGGCAACAGGGATTTCTCCCTCTGACATTGGAAATGGGGGGGGGGGGTCCTGAATAGAGCTGGATAGAGATATTTCCGTTATATCCAACAGAAAAAGAATTACAGTATATCCTTATTTGTGCACCAGATGTTCAGATCATCACCTTTTTGTGTTATATATCTTGAACAATTAAAAAAAATGTACTGACCACAGGACAGCCTCTTTTAAAACTTAGAAAATCATGTATTCAAAGTTCTGTGTTTGTAACATTGAGCAATGGAATGAAATAAGATACCTTTATATTGTTATCAACAAATGTAAGCCCAGTGAAATCACCTGAACATTAATTGTTTCTGTGGCTTTCACTGTAAGAAATGTGCTGTAACTGATGGGAAAAAAGGCATGCATGTTCTGACCATTGAGATATTCCATAGACTTGATTTAACCCCTTGTTATGTGATGTCATTAATGTGTTTTAGTAGTGTTTCTGTATTTTTACCCTTTTTAAGGAAATTCTAAAAGAAATTATTATAGCGATGTGCTCGTCTGAAAGAAGAAATAGCTTAAGACATGTAAGCAGCAGCCTGCAGTTGCACTATTACAGCATTTAAATTTTCAGGAAGGTTTTAAGATTCATTTTGCAACATTTTTTTGTTCAAAATAATACCTCTGATAAACATAGATGTCTCTCACAAAAGCAGCACTTTCTGTCAGTAACTTTACTGTAAGAGAGTTTAACACACTATATGCTCCTTCAGCAATGCTTGTACAATGCATGAATGCCATTTGACATTATTTATGTTTAATCTGTTTTTTCTTCAATATTTGAGTTTTCAGTGCTGAAAACGTGTTTGTGTCAATCCTGTAGTTCTATCCTCTACTTTTTCTCTTGTTTGACCTCAACTATTACACATTTGTTCATCTCCATTTTTCACTGTCATTTGGCTCCAGCCTGACTGCAATACAGAACCTATTACACTGTCTGTCAGGTTAATGTCATCAGAGAAGAAACATTAGTGTCATGCATGTTCTTCAGCCCACTCATCTTGCTAGCAATGTCTAGTCGTGGCTGAAAGCTCATAGCCAAAACATGAAAGATTATCTATTCCTTCTAGCTAGCCTCCATAATCTGATGGTCAGACCTCCAGTGCTGCAGAAAAGTATAATTTATGGCATAATCTGTCAGATTGGCTCAACAGACCTCTGAATCAAGTCAAATGAATGCATGTAAACATTTAGCCCCCTGCACACCGTGCCATGATCCCCTGTATGGGCTTAAGTGACCTCAGTCAACCTCAGTCAGATAGAATACAATGGGAAGAGGCACACATGGGAAAAACTGAGATTGACCACACTTTTTGTAAGCAGACACGTACAGCATTGTTGAAACAGATCGTTTCCGTTCTCCTGACCGTGAGTAATATGGGCGCTCCTGCCCCCGAACCACAAGCAGCAATTATGAGAAACCCTCAATGCATGAGCTTTAGAGATGAATCTACTTGGGCGGATTAAAGACTAATCTGCCATTTCTGCTTTCCGAACTAGATCACAATGGGATACATATAGGGCTTATGCACTGATATGATGACTTCAAAGTATGGACAGAATGAGAGCGATTCACAGGATAAGCAGGAGACAATTTGCATGGATTTGGCCAGAATATGATATAACAACAATGAGATGAAATTTTTGGTTAGCCCAAATAGTCAAGAGTATAGAAAAATATTGCACACTAAACTCTTTTCTACAACCTAGCTGCACCTCTGCCCAGACACCTACATCCAGTAAACAGACGGCGAAGGTTTTGACAGCTGCAACCGCAGCATAGCCCTATTTCTCTACCTTTAGAACAAAGTACTATCAGTGGAATAGGAAATGCAGGAGGCTGGTCACACCTACTCTGTTGTAACATGCTGCTGTTACATGGTCACCCTGAGGTTTCTGTCTGTCAGCATGACAGAGCAACAAACCCACAAAGCTAAAGACAGTGAGCATACACTAACTCAAAGCACTCTGCCTGGTACTCTGTCAGCAGGAGCAGCAAGGCTCTGAAAGCACTCTGTCCACATGGGTATAAACATGTGTGATGATATGCACACATTCACACACGCGTGTAAAAACATACACAGCACACAAGATGGTGTGTATCCTCTGATACGGGTAGCTGTCAGTTAAAAACCTCTTGCCCTGACAATACCGGTCCTTCATTTCATTACCACTCCTCTCTGCCAGACACTTACAATCCCATTACCTTTTACAGATTAGCTTTGGCCTGAGCCAGAGCCTCCCTACACAGATACAAACACATCGATCCAACTTCTGAACCAGCGAGGAATAAGGGCACCAGTAGCTCACGATTCACAGCAACATAGTTATAAGGGAAGCAAAAAGAAAGTGCAAACGTCTGGACAAGTTAAAGCACTCAGATTCATCATCTCATCATCACAAATAGCTTTTACTGAGAGGATTGAGCATTTTATACAGATTGAAATTACATTAACCCTTTCATGCATGAATTATGATCTCTTGAGTCAAAAAATTTTTACTATGTGTTTTTATTCAACTTAAGGCA
>JBBBVU010000014.1:14996764-15013028 GCA_037177055.1 Atherinosoma microstoma
ATTAAAGATCCTTTTATGGATCCCTTTGCTTGTTGAAGTGAAGTGGTCCCTGTTAAATTGCTGTGCATTTGTGTGTGCGCGCTTATCTTTGGGAGGACGTATGCTTTGTTTATTTTTTATTTTTTTTTTGGGGGGGGGGGGGGGTTATCTTTTTTTCCAAGTGTAAATGTATCATTCTTAAACATTACATCCAAGATGAACATGGGTAAATTGAAAGACATTACTCACTCCTCCTGTGGTTCTCATTGGGAATGTATTTGGTTTCAGTATGCAGCAGCCAAACTGATTTAGAGACCTCATATTGTAAACAGACCTCCTTTATTGTTATACAGGGGGTTCTGGTACAGGCAGTGTTAAACACACCAAATGGCATTAGTGGTGTGACAATGGATGCCAGGTTAATGTCTGGTCATCCACTTAGAGATAGGACCATCGCTCCTGTGTAGAAAAGAAATGGCAGAACATCTAGAGAGGCAGTTGTGTCTGGTTTACTGCTTGACAAAGCCTCAGTTTATAATTTTTTATTTTTTATTTTTACTATGAAAAACACCCACAAAGCTTATTACACAACATAGCTGCTTCGATGTGAGGTCTGCTGATGATTTTTCTCGGCGAGTGTTAGCTTTTCTACCTCCATGTCTGGATAATAAGTTTTGAAGCAGGTGATAAAAGTTTGAAAGCCTGCAAGTCTGTGAAAAGATGGTGCGAGCCTGGGTCCAAGACCACACAGTGATTAAGAGGTCCCACAAAAGCACAATGATACACTGACAAACATGGGACTTTCAGCACTCTGACTCAGACCAAAGCACTGTTCACGCTTTCAGCTCTTGTAGTTCTCTCTTGTTCTCATGGCAGTCAGTCAAAAACCCTAAAGGGAGGGCCCTTTACCTATGTATTGGTCCACATTTAAACTGTTATTTATCACCAATGCACCTCCCTGAAAATCAAACATAATCCATTTACTTCTACAGTCCAAACCACAAGCCCTTCTTAGCAAGCCACTTTCTATACATGCTAGGCACAACAAGGCATGTCCTTTTGATAACACTCTGCTAAATCCAGTTTATGAGATGGTCAGTGTCATTCTCACTGATCAAAGCCTTTTCTGAGAATGATTGCATCACTAGGACATCAGTAAAAGACTTCAAAGCTTTTTTTTCCCTAAAGCTGGCAACTCAAACTGTCAAAAAAGCGCTGCCTAAAACCTCCCTCCCAAGGAAATTGTTGTGTGGACCTGACATAGTACAAAGGAGAAACTTTAATGAAATGACTCAGTAAAAGTATTGTCTAATGTTTTAACCTAACACAGTTTTCAGTTTTTCTACTAGCCCAAAAGAAAAAGGAAACCAAACCAAAACTTCAAACCATATTTCTGTCCCCTCTGCAGGAACTACAGCAGTAATATGGATACCTATGGAAACATGAGCACATTGGACTCTTACTAGTGCCAGATATGGATTCCTTGGCGTTAAACATCACCTGCTCTCATTGCTGTAACAGGGACCAGAGGTAAGTGACTGTTGGATGGCTGTAAGTAAACAAAGAGATCTAAGCCCCAGATTTGGTTCAGGACTTCTGGCATTGCCTTCCAAATCTGTGCAACCTCAACATGAGGATATTCTGCTTCCTAACACTCATGCACTCCACACTCTTTCTATGTTATCAACATTCAGAGCAGCAAAAAAAAAAACCTTTTCTATTGGTGTTGGCTGATCCAACTGAGACTGTGCCTCTGAGTGCTTACATTTTTTATTTGCCTGAAATTTTAATTGGGGGCTGAATTAAAATATCTGCCAATTGAAAAGCAAAGACAATTAAAGGTGCAGTAATACAAACATCATTCCCCCAGAATGACCTATCCAAAATCTTCATTTTTTATTTATAGTTCTAATAATTTCCCCAGTGGACAGCCTCAAACTTACAGCCAAGCCACTGCAGTGGTCTGAGAATTCGTGTCTTGTGGACTATGAATACTCATGCATGATTCCTGATCAAAAAACATGCCTTCATGCAAGTCATTTCTATGCATTTAACGAGCACAATAATTACTTATCTGGAAGTCTGTGTGAGCAAGTTTCCTTTAGGCCAAGTTAAAACACTGACTAATGACCCCTACTCGCTCAGTGTGAAAGCCCATGTAGAAAATGTCTTTTTCAATGTCAGTATAACAAATAGAGGATGAAAAGACCGTGACATGGGCCAAATGCTGTCTTTCTTTTTTTTTACTGTTCAAATAATGTAAAGACGCAAGTATACTCTGCAAAAACAAATAAACAAAAAAAACTTGGTCTATGATACTGCGTTTTCCCCTCCCTCGCTAGTGTGCCCCTCATAACTAAACTTGCTTGGCTGATTAATTTCCTTCTTAATAAAGATGGTAAACTCATGTTACAGACCCTCCTTTAGACTGCTGATACAGTTCTGTTAGGATCTGTATGATCCAGTCCCGTAGCATCGGAGCTTTGCTGCAGGATTCCACACTTGGTGGTGGCAGGTATGTCGCATTTCTTCAATCATTAGCAGTGAATTCTGTGGCAGTTGGTCCCCAAAGAAATGTGTGCCATTGGCGGGCACTGTTTTAGAGTTTTGTATTTATCCCTCATTTCTATAAACTTGGTCGCTCTGCAGCAACAGTTCCACAGTAAACTGATTGTGTTTGGTTCAGCTGTCTTTGACAACATAGGAAACCACATATCCTCAGAAGTGTTTGAGTCTGTAAACATTTTTTTTTGTGTTTTTGTTGTTGTTTTCTTACTGGGAAATGATTTTTCTACATTTGTTGAGTGTTTGGGCTCAGAGTCTCATTTCACTGTATCTCAATGGATTGTGAGTCATTTAATCTTAACACTTGGATTCCCACTCATCTTTTTGGTTTTTGTCCTTCTCTTTCCTGGCCCAATCCTCTTTGTTTTTGTCCTGTTTCTCCTTGTCAGGTTTGGTCACGCTGTCATAAGATGGGAGAGACGCTGTGGATGGTGTGCTCTCCTTCTTTTCTTGGTTGGTCCCACCATTTTCAAGCTTATTGTTTGCAAAAGCAAAGCGCTTGAAGATGATACCACGCCGGATGAGGTGAGTGCGGTAGGCATTCTGGATAGTTCTGGCAGAAACATCCTCTTGTTTGCGACGGAGGGTAGTGGTGATGGGTTCATATGACACTTTGGAGGGGTTGGCTGCAACAAAACGCTCCTCCATCTGCTGCCTCAGCATGTCCAACTCACCACTGTCACCCAGCACACGTTTTGTGAAGGCAAACAGGATGTCCAGGCAGTGAATACGATCACCACTTACCATGGGCATATCCATGGCAATTAGTTCTATGGTGTTGGGCTTTGGCACACGGAGAGGGTGCTCCAAAGTATCAGCAAAGTCAGATAACTTGGCAAAAGTAATGAACTGAGAAGCCGTGGGATCAAATTTCTCCCAGATCTCGTAGAAGGTCTCAAAGTCATCCTCACTGAGTGGATCAGCACTTTCCTCTGTGGCCACACTAAAATTCTCCAGAATGATGGCAATGTACATGTTAACCACAATCAGGAAAGAAATGATGATATACATGACAAAAAAGAAAATTCCAACTGACGGGTTACCACAGTCACCCTTCACTGATGTACCAGGGTTCTCTAAGCGGGGATCGCAGTCTGGGGGGTAGTTGAGAATTGGCAGCAGCAAGCCGTCCCAGCCAGCCGATGTAGTGATCATGAACAGGATGATCATGCTGTTGCCAAAGGTTTCGAAGTTGTACAAGTCATCAATGCCCGCACCGTGTTTCACATAGCCAAAGTTAGACATGCCAAAGATGGAGAAGATGAACATGACCAAAAAGAGCAGTAGGCCAATATTAAACAGTGCTGGCAGTGACATCATCAAGGCAAAGAGTAAAGTCCGGATGCCCTTAGCTCCTTTGATCAGACGAAGGATACGTCCAATACGAGCCAACCTGATCACCCTGAACAAGGTTGGTGACACAAAGTACTTCTCAATCAGATCAGCCAGGAACATACCTGAAAAAAAAAGTTGAAGAGGAAAAGGAAAGCAAAAGAATATAGTCAGAATAACACATCTTTCTAAAAATGGCATTCTGAGATCATCAAACTCAATGTGGATGTCTACCATCTCCATTACTTACCAACAATGGACAGGATGACCACTACCACATCAAAGATATTCCATCCATTGGTAAAGTAATAATGACGCAGAGCAAAAAGCTTCAATAAAAACTCTGTGGTGAAGACTACAATAAAGATGAAGTTGACCCAGTAGAGGACATTTTCTGTTTCATCTGACTGGTCGTCTGTTTCCACCATCATGGTGACCATATTGAGGCAGATCAATATCATGATAGAGATGTCGAAGACTTGCTGCGTCACAAAATCAAACACCATTCCCTGGATCTTGTTCTGCAAGGTGAGGCGACACATGAAGTTTAGATTTACTGAAGGTCCAACACACATCTTAATAAGCTGTATGACATAAACACTTGGGCATGTGCAGTAATCCCTAGAAAAACAATACCTGAGGTCGAGGAATGGGTTTTTGTGGCTTTTTGGACCCCAGTTTTTTCATGGCATTGTAGTACTTCTTCTGTTCCTCTGTCATGAAGATATCCTGACCTCCAAAGTATAGGGATAAGCAAAAATTTGGTTATAATCACATTCAAATTTAGAAAAGAAAAAATAAGTATAAAATATTCTGAAAATAGGAGACAGCGCAGGTCTTATCTTTTTCTTCTGCTGGTTGAAGTTGTCAATGATCACACCAATGAAGAGGTTGAGGGTGAAGAAGGATCCAAATATGATGAAGACAACAAAGTAAATGTACATGTAGATGTTGACTTCATAGTCAGGCTGGTCTTCCACCTTGAATTGAGGAATAGTGTTTAAAGAAAAGGTTACATTACTGCAACTTACTGTTGAGGAAAACCAACTTGCAAACTGGTTAATTTAGATTACCATAAACCCTGAAAACACAGGAACACAGTTAGCCTTGTTCTACCTGGTTCCTAAGTTAACTATGTACTAATTAACAACAGCTTGTTTAATCCATGTATAAAAAAGAAAAGGAAAGGAAAAAAAAAAGAAAACAAAGTTTTGCTATTTTCCACCGTTTGTGCCGAAACATTTCTTAGGAAGGAATTGAGTCTTCCCTGGTTGCCTTGCAATTTGATCCAGGCAATCAATTTTCAAATTTTTATGCTAATACAAGTTAGCATCTGACTGATCTGACTGCAAGCTAGTAAGTTAATTGTTTTATTCACAGCGACAAGGTGGATAAACCTGCTTTTTCTTTATGACATATTACTAAAAGTAAGGCATATGATGAGATGCTGCAAATCAATATTGCAATAAAGCAGTGAATATACCTCTCTGGAATCCACAGCTGCATACATAATGTCCATCCAGCCTTTGAATGTGGCCTTTCAAAAGAGAGACATGATTTTATGCATACTGTCACATACACTCATAAAACAATACAAAGAAAATAACAAATTTAAACTATTGCAATCCTCAAAGAATACTCAAACCGAAACTGATGAATGTCCTGTGGCACAGCTTGTGCATGGAAAGAAACAAGTATATGAAAAAAGGGCACAATGAATATGGAGAATATGCATCATTAAAGTGCTGTGAAAGCAAAAAGCAAATGGACATTAAAGCAAAAACAGACCTTCAGGTGAAATACATAAATATAAGACAAAAACGTAAGTGCGTAGGAAAATAAGAAAAGAACACGTTAGCGTGAAACAAAAAATGAAGTCTGGAGACGAGATGAAGAGTGGCACTCTCACCACTTGCAACAGGGCGAGGTAGCCGGCGCCCACATTGTCAAAGTTGATCTTGACGTTCTTCCACCTGACCTCAGTAAAGTTGTTATTAATGAGTGCCTCACACTGGGTTTTGTTGTTGACCACGTCGACAGAAAAGTATTTCTCCGATGTCTCATTGAAACAGTAGTAGTACTTGCCCGCAAACAAGTTGACCCCCATTATACTGAAAATCAGCCAAAAGATGAGGCAAACCAGCAACACATTCATAATGGAAGGGATGGCACCCACCAAGGCGTTGACTACCACCTAGACCAGACCAGGGAAGACAGGATATAACAGTGTGAGAACCAAGAAACAAACACAGTTCATTCTACCCCTTTGATAGGACACTACATACTGTCATGGCATTACACTAGCATGAAGAGAAGCAGTAAAAAAAGGTACTGCATGCTGTGATGAGCAAACTGAAGTGTAGGCAATTAAATGCAAGGAGAGCTGCATCAGTCCCATTCTAATTAGAGCAGCACTGATGTGACTCTGAGATGCTCTTTGATCTGTTGAAGAATGTAGCTAGAACTCAAGCACACATCCACACAAACACGCTCACACAGACATGTAAAAATCTGTAAAATCAAAAAAATTCAAATTTGACTTTTGTGTAAAACTTTTTTTTTTGCGATTAAAGTAACTACACACTTTTCTGTTGTATTAGGTAGTTTGTTATGCTTTGTGCATGCAGTGTGGGCTACAAGAACATATGCAGGATATTTCGGGAACTAAATTATATTTTTAAAAAACTTGTAATTTGATGTACTGGGATTACTGCAAAAGATTAATTGTACACTAAAAAACATTTATTCTAATACTTATTTGATAAAATTACACACACAGACACACACACATCAGTTCCCAGTGATTGTTATTTCTAGCTGAAGCTCTGTAAAAGTCAGGAATATGCCAAATGTTCCAATTATGATTTCTAATGTACATATTGTACATTTATGTGTTATGAGTATATCATTTAATGATATATATTATCAATGAAATAACAGGAAGTCGAATTTTGAGATTAGAATGGATATTTGTATTAAAGATTAGACCAGTCTAATTAGTCTTTGTGTTTCATATGTTTGCTTTTACCAGTAACAAAATAAAGTGTTTGCCATACCACTATGAAGTGTCCACTCTAACCACCCCAAACTTAGACAATTAGCATTTCTAATATAGCCCCTCTCCATAACTAGCCCAAGTCAAACAACAGAATTTTATAGCAGTAAAAAACAGAAGAGAAAAAAAGGATAATTCCCACCACCACCCAAAAATGTATTCCTCTCTAGCAATTCAGTCTGATTTCCCAGAGATTCATAAGCTCAGCACACAGTGAACCGCTCACTACCAGTGTTAGGCAGGCCGACCAGCAGCTCTCAGGCAGACAGCTGAGCATGCATGTCTTTGGCAGACTTGTTTTGTGGAGCCATATTCCCTCCTCATTACAAACAAATAGGGAGGAGCTCTAGAGCAGGATTCTCTCAGCGTGTGCACAACCCTCACAGGTTGCTGAGGGTGGAATCCAAATTGTATATGTGGGGTTTAAAGGACACACTGTTAAAAATATTGTTTCAAATGTAAAAACTAAAATAAATAAATAAATCCTATACAAACTACAGTTTAATCTTTCCCAGTGGTGCCAGTGCACTGGCTGAGAGAATGACTCTTTGTTTGATCTGAGATACTATTTAACCGCTTTCAAAAAATTCTGCGTTTCAAAGAAAAAAAACGAAGACAGAATTAGGCCATGCTGTGTAGAAAGCATTCTCAGAAAGAGGGAAAATGGCTTTCAAAAATGCATAATGTGCATCAGCAGTTATAATACATGCGTGTTATATGGCATTGTGCAATCTCAAAAATCCGCTCAAATCAATAAATAAATAAATAAAGATTGTTTGGATAGAGAGATAGTGGTTAAATAATTTGTTTGTTGGGCATCTGATGAGAAATACTTGTATTCATGTGGCTTGTATGGCATTGTAAATATGATATATATGACAAATTCTGTTGTACCGGGACGCTGGTTCAATGGCGACAATAAATTGATTCTGATTCTGATATCTGTGGCACAATGTGACTTACATGAGACCAACCCTTGTAAGCTCGGCCTTTAATATGTGTAAAACCGGATTAAAGCAGATAAAGTTCGAAGGTTACATTAAAATACCTCATGTTGATTAAAAGCTTCAACAGATGGTAATCCTATAATTGCCTGATGGGTATCATTTAAAAGTCTTCCAGATTAAACTTTAAGCGGTTTGTCAGTGAAAAAAAACTGTAAGTTATGTAAGCTATTCTTTAACAATGCATTCTGCAAAAAGAGGGATTGAGGTTTTAAGGAAGCGTTAAGAAAAATAATAAAGTCAGAAAATCCCATCATCATTGCATGTTTAGGACTGTAGCTTGTCTGAGTGAAGCTATTGCTCACTCTGAGCTGTTGAGTTAGTACTGGAACTTTGCAAAGTGTTGTGCTTTAAGACTCAGCTGGCAAAGATGCAGAATTTTATGGTATTGTAATTCTCTAGAATCTCTTTCCTATGGTGTCATCTCTCCATTCATGGGCTTCACTACTCATTTATTTATTGTTTGACCTCAAATTTTCCATTTCTAGTTCAAACAAAATGGTAATTCAATTGATGAACACAAACATTATAGTAAAAAAAAAAGAAAAGAAATTGATACAGCAGGGTCAAATTCCTCAGTTTGTTTCCCTTTGCATTATTGGGCCACCCTCACCTCTTTTACCACATACACCCCGTGAATGAGTTCATTCACTAGAGCATTGGTACTGGCATTAATATCTAAATTAAGCAAATGTGCCATGCTTTCCAACCCCAAAAATGACATCTTATTGAAACTTAAGCCTAGGAATTTTTAGTGAAACTGTCATGGTAGCATCCATAGAGCCTATCCAGGGCCTAAAACAGTTGATGTCTGCTCAAGTGCAATGACATCACATTTTAGTCCCTGGATATCTACTATGAATGAGACTTCAAATTTGATTATTTAATTCATTTGCAACCAGTCCACCCTCTATATGATTATACAGGCCTTCTTCATCTGCTGGTCTGCCATTTTTGGGACATGCTAAACAGAGGCGACACACTGTCTGTCTACGGTTGATACTGTTGTCTTATTTCTGTAGTGCTAGTCAAGGTATGGGTCACCACCCACCCACAACTTAAAGTCAGAGTTTAAGTAGGCCCATTGTTGCCTCCCAGTTTCACTTCCTGTGGGAGTGGAAGGCAACAGGAACCCAGGGCCTGCTATATGCGCTACAGTATGTAGTGCAATGACATGACAGCAGAAATGCTTTGAGTGAAATGGTAGCCTTGCATATTTGCTAAGCTTCTACCTGCATTTTCCAAAAGAAGGCATCAAAATTGCTTTTATGTGTTTAAATGGAGAAAAATAATTGCATAGAAAATCTGCTGCCAGAATGGACTGATAGCAGACCATATGGTCATAAGGTCCAATCCAAAATGTGACAATGGCAGAAGCTTAACAAATACTTTCCTCCCAAAGCCACAACACTGTGAGTGTGTGGTTTATGTCTCAGTCCCTGATGCAAAAAGATCTTGGACAAGCAGGAGAGAGTGTGGTGACCCTCCAACGGTCCAGCCCAGCCGTACCGGGTCGAGGTGGAGTGAGTAGTGGAGGGATAAGGGGTGCAAAGGTAAAAGGGGTGGGGGAAAGGGGGGGAGCTGTGCAGTGCTGCACATGTGGGGTTGAGGAGGAGGAGCAGGTGGGAAGTTTGGGGTGAGGAGGAGAATCTCAAACTAGAAGACAAGACAACAAGTCCAAAGGTAGAGAGAGATAAGGAAGAATGAGATCAGGAGGCCAAGAGATTCAGGAAAAAAAAAAGACAGAGGGGACTACAGGTGACAACAACCAGGTGCAACCTATCGCTACTACCAGTCATCGAGACAACCAATCAAATTTTAGGAAGCAATGGCTGCAGCAACCACAGGTACTGTCACATTGAGTCATTTTTACTCTGTAAATATGACAGATTCCTCTGAGTGGCTGTTTGCCAGCCAGCCTGCATGCAGTTTTGGTGTGACTGGCTGGGCAAAGGTTTTGGTGTCCTGCAGCTCCCCGGTTCCTGCTGGTTGTTCTCGATGCCAGATGCATTGAGGGATGGTGTGAGCTGGGGAGGGAGGAGGTTATGGGAGCAGGAGGGGGGCATGTGGAGGAAAGGGGGGTTGTCAATTGAAAGCAGTGGTTGATTGAATTGTTGGTTTTAATGCTCTATGAGATGGTATGTAAGTTTGGTTAGCTTTGACCAATTTCACATTCACTTTGGCCAATCCAGAAAAAAACAAAGTAAAATGAGGTAATAAAAACTTGTAGTTTGTTTCTTTTGTGATGAGGCAGCTTGTGAAAAATATTTCTCTTTAAGTCTTTTTTCTTTGTAATAAATCAATTTTTGTATTCAAACTTTTCTGTTTGTTTGTTAGTGAAAGTCAATTGAAATACATGTCATTGTGCTGGCAATACATTTTCAGTGTAACTTTACTGAATCTCCCAGCTGCATCATGACTTATTCTTTTGCTCTAACAAAGGCATGGTACAGGATTGCGCATGGAAAGGTGACTTTTTTGGTTTTCATTTCCTGGTTTAAAATCAATCCCCCAATAATCTGAATTTTTTTGTTTTGTTTTGTTCTGTTTTTTGTCCTCTTAGTTTGTTTTAGATCAGTTCTAGCATGCTTTAAACTGTTGAATGGGCATGCGGAAGGATCAGCTGCTTAGCTTTGGATCTTACCCTCATCCCTTCAAAACGTGACAAGGCTCTGAGGGGTCTCAAGGCCCTTAGTGTCCTGAGTGATTTAATGGGCCCTAGATCGGAGTAGCCCAGCGCATTAGCTACAAGGCTGACTATAGACACCTACACAAAAACAGAGAAGCAAAAGAGGTTCCAAACTGTTAGAGGTGAGAATAGTCACTAGGGAAGAGAGACGGCCCTGGTATAGGCGGAAAGTTGCTTGACATACACACATAAATCTATGCATGTATATGCATGTATAATATTGCATTTATACATGTATATACACTGAGAGAGAAGGTCATTGTTTAGTATAGGTTTTATGTGCGTAGTATTTTTAGTAACAGTAGGCCATAGGGGATGTTTGTCTGTTATTTTGGGGCAGCTGACGAGATGTGAAAAGTCCTTTGTACCTGCAAAGAAATTTGTGGTTGAGAAAGAGAAAGGAGATAAAGACATAAGACTCATATAGGGTAAATTAGGCAGAGCAGAGTGCTACATGATTAAGAGACAAGTGAAAGGACTGGAAGAGCAGAGGAAGAGGATTTGGGGAGGGAGGGAAGGAGAAAGGTTATCCTGTGGAATCTGATAAAAACCCAACAGACTTGAGAGCCTTACCCTTGCCCCTCTAACATTGTCTCTCCATGTCGTTCTTGGGCTGAGGCATAAAATCCCATATAATTTAAGACAGACAAACTAATGGAACCTAAGAGAAAGAATACAGGTGAACATGTACAAGTGTGTCATTTTGAAATTGTCTTTCTCAGACATAAAATCAACTTGTCACACAGCGTTTAGAGTCAAAAAGGAGAGCCACAGTCACATAAACCACATACAGGAAACAGGTATGGAGGTTAAGGGCACATCAGATATAATTATTAGCACTGGATGGCACTGAAAGGACAAAGAAAAAGACAAAATAAAAAACAAACACAGAGTGCAGTCGAATTACACACAATTACCAACAGTTAACAATAACAGCACATTATCTCAAAGAAACTGGTGCAGCCCCTTATCAAGTCCAGCAGCACCCATCAAGGGGTTACTGTGATAAGATTCTCACTAAATCTTTGAATGTACTGATTATCTCACAAAAGTACATCAATCCACCTCAACGTAATCTAGTTAAGGACTCTTAGGCTCTAATAGATGCAGGGTTAATGCATACACAATATTGCAATGGGAGGAAATGGACAATTAGAAGTGTGAATGTTAAACTACACTTATGTACTTTGATGAGTGGTGAGATGTAAATGACTGAATTTGCATTATGATGGTGGCTATTAAAAGCTATTTTCTTCACAGTGAAACATTAAATCGGAGTGTTTTTGTTTTGTTTTTTTTGGCTGGATGCAGATGATTCAAGATGCTAAATGTAAAAGCAGGAAGTTATAGGATTAGGCCTAAAAGGTCAATATACAGTTAAATTTTGTTCAAGATTTAGTACTTCTCAGGAATTATATCGTCTGGATGTCATTTTTGACTGTAATAATTTTTTTTGGCCTAGATGCTGGAGGAGCTATAACAAGGGGAATGCCAGTTACTTACAAACAAGGAATAATATCAACAGTAAACACGTATGAAAGCACCTTCAACCAGCCACCAACACCAACCGGTCAAACTCATCGTACACAACATCCAAAGCTTACCAAAAATCACGGAGGAAGGTTTGTAACAGGCAAAATCTTCATTTTGACTGATGGTGTTGCCAACAAAAAACTACAAGAGAAGGAGTGTCAGCAGAGGTGTGAGCATTGATTCAGTCCGTCTCTTTACTGTAAATGTTGAATGCTTTCTAAGCATTGAGCCCAGGATGTCTGGACAGGGCCTTTATTTAGATCTTGTTGGCATTGCTCCAAGCATTCACCCTTTGGCACAAGCCCCTTTAAATAAATTAACTTGCGTCTCGAGTGAGTTAAAAGCTATTCTGATGGGAACACAGCAAAATAAAGATTTTGCCTTGATCTACACTACAGTGTTTGGGGTAATTGTCACCTTTAGCCTGACCCCTTGGAGAGCCCCCCTTAGGGGTGTCTGGCCTCTGGCCCCCCCCCCTGCTTGGCCAGCTGAGTGGTAGCGGCCTCAGTGTCTCAACGTCCTTCGCATAGATCTCTGCAAGGTAAGGCCAATGACATCTGGGGCTGTGATCCCAGGATGACGACAGCACAAACCGAACAGAAATAAAATAAACCAAAATAAAGGGAAAAACACAACAAAACAATGATAATATCTGAGTAAAAAAGAAAAATGAATGGAGTATGACACCTACAGCCTTCATGCTCACACACCCATAAACTTTTATCATTACTTGCATACAAAATTTAGGAAATATTAGGGTTCTTATTTCTACAAGGTATGCAAAACATTTAAAAAAAATACTTCTTAATGGTGCAAATATCTAGTTTATCCAGTGATGCTGCTGCTGTCTTAGCATGCCACTTAACTTTCTAACATTGTTTACTTGCCCCTGACATTATAAACACATGATAAAATACCAAAATATTTTATAATGAAAATTAGGGAGGCACAAATCAAATGGAAAACAGAAGGATGCAATAACAGGGAAATGAAGAGGAACAAGCCCATACAAAGAGTCACACTCATAGAAAAATACAAGCCGGTCTAATGATGGTGCCCCCCCCCCATGGCAAGGGTTTCCCCCTACAACACAGCCCAGACTCATCAAGCACTTTTCTTTTATTAAGGGGGAGTGCTAGTGAAGACCAACTTACCGATGGCCAACTGTCACCCACCATCATTACATCTCAGCACAACATCACCACATTCCTATGGTTACACTTCAAAGAGGGACGAAAGGAAGACAGGTAAAGAGGAGAGGACGGATATCACTTGTTATAACATATTCACAACTTGGGAAACATGACACCTTGCACTGCCCAAGTGTTTGGCTAGATGGCAAATCAAGAGGGAGGGAGTCTGGAGTAGTTATAACCAGAATCAGAACAGTGTGGTATGGCTGTAATCAATGTAAGGTCTCTGTGAGCTGTAAGTATTAATAAAAATGAGTGATTGCTTATATTTAAATGTAACTTTTTAAAAGGTATTGAGCCTTTAGAATATATAAATACATAAATGTAGAATGCTGCTTATCTAAATGTTCATTATCTGTAGGATGTTATACATGCATTTTGCTGAAGGGGGTCTGAAAAGGAGGAACTCAAAATGAACCAATATGGCAACTTCTGGCCATCGATAGAAGTCCATTCACAGGTATTGGCAGAGGTGGACACTGTGGAGAGGTGGTTAGTTCAAGTAGAAAGTCAGAAATCAGGGAAATTCTTGTTCTATCCGCTTGTGCCGCTCAGTGCAGATAAAGCCCAGATTTAGCATGTAAGCAAAGAATCAGTGCATTGTAAATTATCCCCACATTTCTTCCCCTCAATGCTACTGTAGTGAAATCGTGACATACATCTTGTTACCATTACAATCTACGGTCGACTGTACTCTGTGTTAAAATAAACACCATAAAATCAAATGGTGGTTTTGTTAGTATATGTGGCTGCCAGAGAATAGTTAAGAATTCCTGTTCTGGACTTTCTCTCTTGACTGACAAAAGGAGCAGAGCAGCACACATAGAGAGAGGACAGAGGCACATATCAAACATGTTACAGGTCAAAATCACAGGCAGAGACAGCAGCTTTACAGAAACATCTTTGACACCTCCCGATGACTTGAATATGGTTAGTTAATCAATAAGTCAAAGGATTTGACTGGCTGAGCCTAATTTGGGGTTGGCATCTATTCCTGGCTTAAATAATCGTGTGTTCAGGTCTGAATTATGTCATCCAATTTAGTCTAAAACATTAAAATGTGCAGAAATCTGCAAAGAGAGAAAGAGGTGGATACTTATTTTAAATAATGACAAATGACATTTTCATTTATCTGCAGGTACACAGAAAAATGGACATATTCAAGCATCTCAGTGTTATACAAAATGTTGCAGGATAGAGTTGTAAAAGGTGAGAGGTATGTGTGCATTTGATATGGACAGACTGCACAAGAGTCTTGTAAAAAACTGTCCTAAAAGCATTTCTGAAAAAACATGACAAATTTTCTGTTTTAAACTGCACACCCTCTCACCTGGTGCAAACCATGAAGCAGATTACAACCTTGACCTTTTAAATCTAACCACACCCAGTAGACAACAAAAGAGGCAACACATAATTGGAATAATAGAAATATCATATTTATATGGTATATATAGTGTGCATTTAATTTAGTTTCTTACAGTATAATAAGCAAAAGACAAATTATTAATAAACTGTTATAGTCAAACTGCAGATTAGCATTAGCTCTGCTCTCTAATAGTCTGTATGGGTCTATTAAAGTGTGCTGCTCTTGGATCAGGGTGTGGTTGTGGACTAATTAACTAATCTAGTCTTCTATACATGGGGAAAACAAGAGCATCACTTACATCAACAATGAAGAAGTCTAGCCAACACCAGGCATTTGTGAAATATTTGACAAAACCATAGGCGACCCATTTCAGCAGCATCTCCAAGATGAAGATGTAGGTGAAAACTCTGTCTGCATACTCCAAAATGATCCGAATGGTCTTCCTCTGCTCAATGTACACATCTTCAAAGGCCTGAAGGGAGACAGAAAACACGAGTCAGTGACAGTCAAGACAGCAGCAGTAATATTGCACACAGTGATTTATGATTCTGCTATAATGAAATTACACATGGTGCTCCAGCCCTGTGAGTGGCTGATCACTAGCAGTGATTTACAGGACGGAAGAAAATGTGCACGTAAATAATTCAAACAGCTTCTCAGGTAATTGTAGAAATTATTGCTCTTATTTGGTAGTATTTGACATGTTTAAGAACAAGGCCACCTAAACCCCCCAAACTAAATAAAATAAATAAATCTTTTTCTTTGTTTGGTAGATAGTACTCTCCATTAATCACCAGTCCCCTAGGCCTGAACACAACTGACTGCACCACTGGTTGACTTGTTTTACCTTCTAACTGCTTCCTCATTGCCACAGTCACACTAGAGTCTGTAAAACACCATTGCTTTAAATAAGTCATATTCAATCAAATTTAAATTTTGTGTCTTCAGTAAAACGTTTTTATTCAGAAATGTATCTAATTTATGGCTTCAAGCACATCAAACTCTGTGTTGCCATAAGATTTTAATATTTCATGCATGTGTACAGTCTGTTTCTGTGCCTGCAAAAGAATGCACACACAGGCCTCCTTACCAGGGCACCGCTACTGAGGAGGATCATGAAGATGATGAGGGTCTCAAACCAGTTGTGTTCCACAATCAGGTAGCAGGTTTTTCTCAGGAACCACCAGGGCTTCCCCCAGCCCACAGTGATGTCGACGTCACAGCACTGATACTTGGCCACACAAGCTGAGGACACAGAGTTTTTGTTTGTTTTGGATTTTTGTTTTGCAAAAGTGGATTTTTTTTTGGGGGGGGGAATTTTTTTTGTATATAATTTTGTATATAATTTGTATTTATATAAATATGTATATAAAAATTTGCATTCACAAAATCTTTATATATCAACATTCCACTCTAGAATGCGCCGCTTGCTGGCAGCAAATTGTAGCAGCTCCGATCATACAATTTAATAATTACTTACCATTGCCTTTTTTTGGGGGACAATCACCTCTGTTTGATTTTTTCGAAGAAGATTTTTCACGCTGGTTC
>JBBBVU010000014.1:15017834-15041383 GCA_037177055.1 Atherinosoma microstoma
GTGTGTGTGTGTGTGTGTGTGTGTGTGTGTGTGTGTGTGTGTGTGTGTGTGTGTGTGTGTGTGTGTGTGTGTATACATTTGCATTTCCTGCCAAATTTTTAATCGGTAACTCACACATTTCAGTGCTTTCAATTCTAAGTTAATACAACTGAATGTATTTCTGTACACAAAAACACAAACAAGCACTCAGAGAAAGCAGTTCATCGTTACAATGATTAGACTTGAGTCAGTCTCATTTGAAGCCTATCAAATTTTTCTAGAGACTGAAATAATATATGCAACTAAACAACACGGTGAAACTGCCCGGATTTACTCTTTAAAACAAATGGGAATAACAATACTAATAAAACAACCAGGTTAAGTTAACTGAGCCATGATCCAGGCACCGTTTCAGTGCAGTTCATCGATCAGACTCCATGAAATATTAATGCAGGCCTCCCAGCAGTCAGCCGACCAGCAGAGAGGCAGGCTGGTCCCGCTGAAGCAAATAGCAGCTCCATGCATCCAGAAGAAAAAGGGAGGAAACAAAGGCAGGAAAAGAGGACAGGGAACATGTGTACATGTGTGTAAAGAAAAACACACATGCTTGTTCCTTTAAACTTGGATCAAGCATAAACAATACTGCCAATTATGGTCCAAAAATAGCATGTCTCTCTGAGCTACTGAAAGAAGGCAGATAATGTTTTTTACAGATGAAACCTATAAAAACAAACAAAAGGAAAAAACTGCATAAAACTCACCAGATTGCCTACAGACAGCATATCTTCAAAGTCAGGGGTCATTGGGTAGTGCTCCATGGCCATGAAGAGGGTGTTGAGGACGATACAGATAGTGATGGCCAAGTCCACGAAGGGATCCATGACTATCAGGTTTACAATCTCCTTGATCTTAATCCACTTGGGGGAGCACTCCCAGATCAGGAATGTGTTAGAAAACTTATACCAGCATGGTGGACACTTGCGCTGAGACTCCTCCAGTTCTGAAGACATAGCGCGGACCATACATCAAAACCAAACATAATTGCGTGCGAGAGCATTCTGCATGCAATGGTATAATATGATAGAAAAAATTGTATGCATTGTATGTATCTGGTACTGTTGGATATGCAAAGCAGATAAGCAGGAAATTCATGTCAAACTAATTCAACCAATGAAAGCAGCCCTAGTTAAAGAATAATGAGAGAGCAGGTTAAATAGCTGGGTTAAAGTGGCAGTACCCTCCACTAGTGTGTTGGTAATGACGCTCATGACACTGTTGGCCCGCTCTTTCCGCCCAAAGGAGGTATTGAGCTGGTCCACAGACACCATCAGGGAGCCCGACAGCTTCTTCTTCACCTCAACCTCAGTAGTCGGCTGTCAGGAGGAGAGGAAGAATCAAGCACCCATGGAGAGGACATGAACACCATCCCATATCACCACCGGTGGCCGGCGGAGGGAAGTGCACAACAGCATTGGCAGGATAAAGTAGTCGAGGATCAGATTTTTGGGGTTGGAGGCAGGTCATGTTTCATTCTTTTCTATCTCAATGCTGGTTTCAAGGAAGATGTGTGTATGCTGTAAATGCATGCAGGTCTCAGCCAAAGTGGGAGCAGTGATCTAGGGCTACTTGACCTAATTGTGTTTGAATATAATTGCTCATCCCAATTGGATAATAAATGGATTGTGAGATATTGTGCAGGGAGAACCACTTCTGCATGAATGCATTTTCAGTCATGTCATGCAATAATGGAGGCTTTGCTGCCATTGCAATATAATCATTAGGTTATTTTACAAATTGTCTCCCAAATCTGGCCATTTTAATGTCACTTGCAAATTGATGCTAATATATCTTCCTACTTTGAAACCATACAACTTATATTGCAACCATCAAGTCAAGAGCATTGTCAAAAGATCATATGGAGGCAGGTAGTTCAGATCCATCCAGTTGTCATGCATGAGCATGCTCCAAGTCAAAGAGAAGGAGAGGAAAATTACAAACATCATAACCATTGTTCTACTTTTCTATGTCATGCTTATTCTACTTTAAATTCAAATCTACCATGCTAACTAGAAGGAGACACAACTAATTTACTACTATTGACCAGGGAGAGTTTGGAAAACAGAGAAAGGTAAAGACAGACAAGGACAGCAGCCCTCCTTTGTTTTTAAATTATTTTATGAGGGCCAAACAGGATGGTATGTGTGTTACTTTTATATCTGCTCTGATATTGTATCAGGGAATTAAGGAAAAAGATAAAAATGTCTGTGGCTCTACAGTGCTGGTCCCTTGTTTCCTCCTCCTACTGTAGATCTACCCACACACAGCAGAGGACCTGAATGCCTGAAGGAACACATCAACACACTGGAGCATGTTAACTCATCATTATGTATACTTTGGTAACAAATATTGTGAGTTAATTTGTTATAGAGCTTTATATAATCCAAAATATAACTGTATATTAATTCTTAGGTAAGTTTCAATCTAAGTCTCAACATCTAGTTGGTCAGTATGTGATAGTGTCATGATAGTGATCGATAGAACAATATCTGACTAAATTTGATTATTCCACATTAAAGCATTCATCCCTCAAGTCAACCAACAAAACTGACTGGAAGTCACTGACAGATCCAGTTTCACTGACCTATCAAAAGCAGGACTGAGGATAGTATATTTGCTACGACTGTCTATAATATCTCCATCCTTTGCCTACTGTTGGAGGGCAGCATACACTGCAGGGGCTGGGGGAGGGGAGGCGCGAGCGCTTAGCCAAGAGATACATACGGACTTGCAAAGATGACAGAGTAGAAGAAAGAGAGCCAAAAAGAAACGTAACGGACGAGAGGGGGCCATGCCTAGATAGGTCTACTCATTGACTTCCTTACACTGTCGTCAGTAGCTGCCTTATCTATTTTCACCTCAGGCAGAAGGCGTCCACCGAGCCCAGGGCCGATGAGCGACACCACCCCGTTGCAATCCACTGTGCTGTTCCTCTTTCCGTGGAAACCGCTGTAGCTGTTCCGCCTGTAAGGGCTGAACAAGGAGCCTCGCCGCTCCTCACACTCCTCGACCGTGCTATGCTCATCATCGGCGAATTCGTTCTCCGAGCCCACATCCTTGTTGCGGCCCTTGAAACTAAAGATGCTGCTCTTGCTATTGTGGCGGGAGAGGAAAGGGGAACCGGGTATGCTCAGGAGTGACTGAAAAGAAAGAGGCAGAAGAGGGATGAGAAAAGGAGATTTGTGTGACTAATGTAGCTCAGGATGTTTCTAAATTTAAATTGATTGAACCATCATTTACTTGGTGTATGTCATCTGTTCTGAAGGCCAGAATGAAAGACAACATGTGTGGAAAATTGTATGTAACCAGAGTGATTTCCCAGGAGGGTGCATATTCTGTCAGAGTCATCAGGTGACTTAATAGTCAAGAACAAAATATATAATTTGGTCAGTGATGAGCTGCAGTATCAAGGTCACATGCAGGACAGAGATATAGGCAACAAAAACAATGTGCAGAATAATTCCACATTAACATTCTTAACAACAATTTGCAGTTTGTGTAGATCAAGAAAAACAAGAAGTAATCAATGCATGTCTCATGATTGATTTTAACGCTGGCTTGTTAACCTCTTTGGACAAAACTACACTATAACACACTATACAAGCACCAGTGGAACTCCAGTGAGGCTCAAACAAAGCGGCAGGATGTTTCCCTTTGAAACATTCATGTTTTTCTTGTGAATAATTCAGGACATGGATTTGTCCTTCAGTATCTCTGGCTGCTATATGCTCCTCTGTACGTTCGTTTTTCCAAAACCACATAGTCTGTTTTGATTTTGAAATGTCCTTATTCAACCAAAACATGAAACATATCCCCACTTCAGCAGCCACAGGATATTTTTTATCTCCTTTTGTGTTTGATGGAAATAATTCTCATAAAGTCTTCCACATTTTTTTTAAGTTGAGGTTTTAAATTGTATTTTTTCTATAATATGTCTAACAGCACCCAAAAGGAGAGGACCTTAAAGCAGTGGAAACTCCAATCAAAAAGCTTAAAAGGAGCTTGTATTTCTGAAAATCTAGTTACTCAGGATGATCCCAAAACTTAGCAGTTCCCAGTTTATCAACTGTTTTTCATAGACAAAAAAACAACAGACAACTGATAAATGCAGGAAAAAAAGATTATTATTTTTTTCACCTGGTTCATAATGGAAGACTTTCGACCAAGGCGGTTATCAGGAAAACGGAAGCGGCTCCTTTTGCTGCCATCATCTGACTCTGACTTTACAAACTTCTCACTGTCGCCTTTCTCTTTCTCCTGCTCTTTCTGACGCCACTTTTTCTTCCGGTTGCGACGTTCTTTGGCACTCTTGGAACTGAGCTTTGACATCTCAGAGGAACTACAAGACAGATGCCCTCCCCCATCGTCCTCTACCGCATCCTCTGACACCGTACCTGCAGAGGTCGCCATGTTGTTTTGCTAAGGACAAAAGAAAGCACGTAGATAAAGTGAGAACCGTAATATAACATTTGGGAGTATTTTAAGCTTTCATTTTGCTAAGAACAGACCTGGGCATCCTCTTGCTGCTTCTTGAGTTGCTCCAGCATGGCCTTGAATTCTTCCTCCTTCTGCAGGGCCTCTTCCATGGTGGCTTGGTTCTGCTCTTCATAAGCCATGGCTACCACAGCCAGAATCAGGTTCACCAAGTAGAACGAGCCCACAAAGATCACCAGAACAAAGAAGATCATGTATGTCTTCCCTGCTGCCCTCAAGGTCTGGAAAGAAGCAGTGTGGCACAGGTGGGGGAGGAAAAATGAGACATGGGAGAAAAGGAAACAGCAAACATATGACATCTGACACATGATGCCAACCACCAAATTAAGCTTGGTGTTATAGTCTTTGCTCTCAGAATGACTCATCAGAAATAAGAAGTCATCTGTTGTCTGAGCATTTCTGGGTACCAAACTCAACTCAGCATAATTGTTTCTTAGTTCTTTTCTAATCAAAAAAACACAACAAAAAGTTTTCGCAGTTATGTTTGCATGTTTGCTTCTGAGCTGCACTGTCAGCTGATATAATGACAAACAAATATCAGCCCCCGATAATGTTGTTCTAATGGAAAGGATCACCCTTTGTATTCATTCAAGTTTTCCACAAGTCTATGGTTGCATTACATTTCCATGCTCACTATACCAACTCATGTTTGGTCAAACGAATCCTATGGATTTGGATTGTTATTTGCAGGGTAGCTGTGCAAGGAGGAGCTTCAGGTGCTCATTGGAGAGAATTCTGGAAAAATGTTTTTCACTTCTTTCTAATTTAATACACAATAGCTCAATCAGTTGCAATCAGGAAACCCACTTTGCTGTGGGAAACTTTGGTTCACCTCTAAAGACAAACTATTTTCTTCAGGGAACCGACTAAAAATGCATGACTTCATCATAGAGAAGTGAAAATCCCTCCCACATCAATTATGAATGCGTGGACATGTATTGCTGAGCAGTCAGGGTGCCACAAGATTTGGCCAAAATGTTCTTTATTTGTTCTTCAGACCACTGAATTTACTACTACTGTGAATACAGTAGAAAGACGCCACAGCTACATCCATGTAAAAACACTCAGTTGTTATTCAGAGGAAACTTTGACCAAAAGGATGACTGATTTAATTTCTGAACATCTAAAATAGAACATTTAGCATTAAACACATCATGGTAAGGATTAATCTGAACACAACATCAGAGGGAGTCTTGTCCAAAATCAAAAATAGAAATATACGATGGAAAGCTCCTTTAAAATCTCATCAGGTCTCATCTCTTATTGGCCAAACTGTAATACTAAGCTGTTAATATTTCATGCCTCCTTCCTTCCACTCGACCAGCACATGTGGAGTCAGGAATGTTGCCACCATTTTAGAGAAACCAAGAGTGGAACGGTCTGACACAAACTAAGCAGCCGGACTACAGTTTTTCAGATGGGGCAAGTCAAACGTAGGAGATGGAGAAAGATGCAAGGGTGTGTTACAATGTGACGTTACAGTAGGATTTGCAGCTGAGTCTTTTACATCCCCCTTTGTGAGAGGTGGAATAACAGTTTATCCAAATCAAAATTTAATAGATGCCTGCTACCTTAATTTTTTCTTTTTTTTGACAAAACAGATGAAAACATTAAATAACTTATAATTGAACAACCTCACAATGTTTGCAATATTCATTCCTGAACAATTTTAAAGAGGGATTAAGATTTATCAATTTATTACTTAGTCTAAAATGTATAAAAGCTTAATAAAGTCAGCTTCTGAGACCCGACCAATAGTCTTCACTTAGTTTGGATTGAAATTTACAAATCCAGTCCAAATTTAAAATACTATAATAAAATAATAATATAATATGATATGACAACATAATAATTTTCATTTATATAAATTACAAAATACCGCGAAATCTCACATTTAGGAGCTTTAACACTATAATAAAAATGTTTCTAGTCATATACGGCAGTATTTAATGACTAATGAGTATTCTATAACACAAGATGAACCTGTTGACACATCTGCTTTACCAGCATATAAAGGTTTTCCCAGAAGTCCTGTGTCATGAGTCGGAAGAGAGCCAGAAAGGCCCAGCCGAAGCTGTCGAAGCTGGTGTAGCCGTAGTTTGGATTCCTCCCAGCTTTCATGCATGTGTAGCCCTCCGGGCAGCGGCTGAGGGATGAAAAAAGGCAAAGAGAGAGAACGGGGCATCTTGGCTCAATGACTCAGCACTATTTACTTAGAATGCAATCTGACTACAGGCAGTAGGGTGTATCAGTAGTAACATTTGGAGGAGACAGGGAAGGTAACTCACCCAGAATCTGAGCTATTCCCACAAAGTAGAGCATCTATCTGGCCAGGCAAGGTGTAAAAATTGGCTGCATAAAAAAAACAACAACAGCCATGTTAAGTCATCTTACTTACAATCCATCGCAGCCACACTGGTTTATTTAGCAACGTCTTCAAATCCATTCAGAACCATTTCTGACTTCAGTTTGCTCACACATCTTTAACCCAGCACACAAACCCAACTCCTTTTGCCAAAATGACATACTGTTTTCTCTGTCCAGCATATGGAATGACTCATACTCCTACATCCTTGCCAGGTCACCGATGGTGATGCCTAGCCTCTACTTACTGTCGTTCATGATGTACTCGTTCCAGTCAAAGCCCTTGCTGCCGTTGTTCAGGACAGTCTCATTGAGATCGATTGGCCAGATCACACATTTGTGGCGAAGGTTCCCCATGAACAGCTGGAGACCAATGAGGGCAAAGACGCTCAAGCAGAAGACGGTCAGGATCATCACATCTGAAAGCTTCTTCACAGACTGGATCAGGGCACCCACAATGGTCTTCAGACCTGGAGGGCAGCCACACACGCACATACACAAACCACACAGATGATGCAGCAGCTGCTAATATTCCTGATATATATTCAGTTTTTATTGTCACTGGGACATCCAAAGATTTTGCTAAAAATCTGGGCCCAGCAACATCAAATGCCTTTCTATTGGATTTTTTTTTTAAACTATCATTAGAAATGTATTTTTATTAAATTGTTGGATGATCAGTATAATTACATAATTAAAATCTTAGTTTGTGATGTTGTTATAACTTCAACATCCCAAAACAATTGATAATTTCCATTAATTTCATTTAAATTAATCCATTTCACGCAAATGTTTTAATTTCTAATATGTCAAGTAATATATTTTTTACAGAGCTGACAGATTACATACAAAATATCTCTAGATACAACAAACAGTAAAGAAAAAAATACTTAGTAGCTTTCCCACTCTTTTCAGATTCATCCACAGAATATATAAAAGCATTTCAAGTCAAAAAGGGAGAATTTAATATTCACTGCCAATGATGGATGGAGTGGAAAAAGAGGGGGAAGACTGCAGATAAGTGAGAGGAAATCCTTAAGGAAGAGAGCACAGCAGCACAACAAAGGGGGCCATGAGAAGGACAGAGGCACAGGCAGGGGGGCTGGAAACCACATGCAGGTCATTTAAACTCCAAGGCTGAACAGGAGCAATTCAATGCCAGTGCCGGTGCAGGCACTTTCTTGAACTGTCTTGTTTAAGGTGTCATTAGGAAAGCATTGACTCCCCATACCGTGACCCTGCAGTCTGTCTCATCCACAGTTTCACTAAAGATTAAATTGCTTTACCTTCAAAACAGGCATCCTCTGGCAGCGTTCACATGGGTCCACAGGGAACTCAAACATAGAGGCAGGATGACCTGTACCCCCTTTTCTGTTCAAACTCTGCGGGTACAGTGGGCTTTACCAGCTGTACATGCAGTTTCTTCTTATGAAATATGTTTTCAATTTAGCCTTATAAATTCAGACAATATTAGAAAAGTTTAGCTGAGACTGTCAAGCTTTAGCTTCACAGGTTCTGTTTAGACAAGTGAAATATTTACTCTTGCTCAATTAATTTCTTATCATAAAGTTCATGAGAAGATCCCATGGAGAATATTAAGAGAAAAGCAATTGTGGGGAGGTACTGTGTATATAGATGTTTAGAGCTCCTTGTTCCCAGTAAATTGGATGCTCCTTTGTACTTGGAGCAAACTGGTAAAGCTAAATTTGCAGGAATTTCACAAACTTGAATACTTAAAAAAATAATGTCATTTAGTATTTCATGGTGTTAGAGGAAAACATCCATAACTCCTGTATACTTCAGACAAAACTTCATCCAGCAGCCAATCAAAATATTTTAACATAAAAATTGAAAAAAAGAAGAAACAGCTAGCTTGACTTTGTGTGGAGGTTAACAAAATCTACCCATCTATATTTATAAAGCTAAAAAACAGCATTATAAATTGTTAGAACCTAGCACATAAATAACCCCCCCACTTGTTATTTTCATACAAACTGCACAAATATACATTAAAGAGTGTCCTTTAAGGGTGCTGGTGTGTAGATTATTTGATATACACAAATATCAAAAAGGCAGAAAAAAGTGATGACAAGTGTGGTTTCACGTCAGAGCATCAACCAAACTGGTTTGGGTGCTAAGACTGTGAGATGAATAACATATCACTATGAAATACTTCTGTTTTTCAGAGCCAGAAAAACCCCGGTGAACCTCCATTCTGGAGCCTCCATTTCACTGCCCTGTAAGTGGTTTGTAAAGAGCTTTTCAGGTTTAGCCAAGAGAGCATAATGTAGGCCATGTTTTCCAATCAATTTTTATTATAAGAACTTAAGAGTCGAAGATAGTATAAGGATGTGTGAGGATCTAATTTGGTTTCCATTATATATGACATAATATACAAAGTGTACACTATATTAAGAATATTTTCAAAGCTTTACCTGCCTTTGGAAATGAAGCCACTGATATTTTCTTTAAAGTCACCAGGCTTTATGGACAAAAATAATAATTAAATCTTATGGAATACAAGAGTTAGTGATCCACCAGTGCCTCATTCTGTTGATAAATTTGATATTGTGTGGCAGATGTTTTAACACAATTGTTCAAATACAAACTAACACTGGAAAGGCTTTTGGTTGTTTTTTTTCCTTATTGAAGTGAGGTTGTATGTAGTATCTATGGACAGTCAGTGTCTTGCCTGCAGCAGAAAGCAGTCTGAGAGCTCTCATTTTTGAGAATCAGAAACAAAACCTGATGGGTGAGCCAAACTACAAACTCATTAGAAGTAAATCATGAGAAGAACAAACTATTCACCTTCTGTAACTGTTGGAACAGGAACTACACTAAATGTGTACATCGTCTAACTTCTGCATTAGACAGTTTTTCATTTTGTCACTACATATTCTCCACACTGCAACATGGTTAGGATTGCAAAGGCAATGTGGACAATATCACACAGACCCAGTCTGGCTAACTAACTGATGCAGAAGTGACTAAAAAGTTCTTGCTTGAACTGCTATGAAGGCTTTGTTGCGTTCTCACCGCTCCCCTCTGAGCACCTTTCAACTTAGCTGCCCCATCAGGAAATCTTTTTATTCTTCAAATTTAGAGCTTTCTGACAGATATCTGGTGTAGGCAAGACACCAACGATTTACAAGAACTTCATACAACCCCATTTTACAAACACATGTACAACTACTTACAAAAAAGTTGGGGATATTCAGCTTTTTGTATGATGCCAGAATGAACCTAAAATACAGCTTAACTTAATTTGATCTTCTCCAAACATTTGAATATAGGTGTAAAGCATTTCGAAGTTTCAATATTTATTGCACAACCAGCTGTTCTCTAACAAAGATGATTGACTGCAAAAAACAAAAGAAGTGTCTAAACCATGAATCAACCACTAAATGTTCTGGTTCAGTGACAGCTTGTATTTAAACATTTTGACATCATAAGACATAGACGACACCTTGTATTTTATGTTGTTGTTGGGTTTTCTTTCAGAATATTTCAACCTGTTGTTTAAGGTTGAAGGAACCGGCACTGCATGATTTTTGCTGAAATGTCCTACATTCATGATATAATATCAATGTAGCATCATTTTTACATTTTCTGTATTGCTCATAAATCTCCTTCTATGATGCTTGTGTTTACTCTTCAAGCAGAAAACCTGGTCATTTGTTCAAAACAATGGGTAGAGAGTAGCACCACAATAAAAGGCATGCTGCACCTTTGGACAAAGCAAAGCCAGCTGTTTGCAATCTTTAATTTCAGCTAACAAGCTGCTTGACACAGGAGTGATGTCAATTTTCCCAAAATATTGAGCTATAAATTTAAACACACCAATAAATGGAAACATGGCTCATACTGTTTTCACTTGAGATGGTCTTCCTTTGTCAGATTTCACAACTAACATGTCATCAGTTGATAAAAAGTCAACCGTGACTTTTGTTTACTGAGTAAGTACAACATCTGTCTGACATTTTCTATCAACAGATGTCCAGTCTGCATCCCCAACCTCTACAATGTGAACACACTGTTTCATTTTCTCAGTGATATTTCATTCCAGTAGGTCATAGAGAAAAGAAGGAAAGAAAAATCAATAATCAAACTAAAGAACAAAAAGAGGGCAAATCAAACTTTCAATGCCATTTGTCAGCCAAGCTCTTGATAGACTTATATTATAAAAGCAAGTGACTGAAAAGCATCATGCAGCATAAGAGATATGTTCACAAACTAGGCTTGGCAGTCTTCATGCATTTATAATAAGTGCATTCTGTGGGATCTCTCTGAGAGGTATGCCATTTCTCATACTATACATCATACAACAGGTTATTTTTTAGGATTCCCATAACAGGAATCCTGTCTTTCCAATTCAGTCTTTCATTAAGTATGTGCAACAAAACACATTTCTTTTGTTGTAGGACAACTATTAAGGTTGAAAGTTAATTTGAGAAGCTATGATCTATTCTAATTGGCTTGTATAATCACCTGATGTTTTACTGTAAGGACAGAATACTGCATTGACAAATTTCTTTGCAGCAGAAAAGAGCATTTACTTATTATGATTGCTGGTGGGTTAAAGCTATTTCTTCAGAGACACAAAGCTGCCTAGGAGATAAGCCTCATTATGAGTGCTACTGGGGCAGTAGAGAGTGCAGACACTTTGGGTGGCCCTAGAGGAGACTGCAAAGCCTATCAAAAATGTATTAGTACCATTTTTGATAATTTTGGAGAAAAATAAATCAAAAAATGGTTGTCTCCAATTCTTTTGTAGTTGCTTAAATCATAACTATAATCATAATAATAGTGAGAGGAAAAGAAAGGGTGAGTGGATCAGCCTTAGTGTTTAAACTGAGTCTCACCTGGAATGACAGAGATAGTTTTCAATGCTCGGAGAACTCTGAACGTTCTCAGCGCAGATACATTGCCCAGGTCCACAAACTCTGTTATATATCTGAAATAGGGGAAGGATCACACACAGAACAATCACGATGACAAAAACCACACACACCAAGAGCACAACACTACCGAACCGGGAGGAAACGACGCCACTCACAGAGCCTGTCCACTGAGGAGAAGGGTGGAAGGTAAAGGAAAGAAAGACACACACCTAACACCGACACCGCCCCACCGTCCCCCCACCCCATCCTGTCTTACCTGGAATTACAGAAATAGTTTTCAATGCCCTCAACACCCTGAACGTGCGCAGAGCTGAGACATTGCCTAGGTTTACAAACTCTGTTATATACCTGCAGGATCAAACCACAGTTACAACAGCTCATTATTTACATGCAGATATAAAGTGAAAGGTTGAATTCACACCAAGATGGGCTTTGTGACTCTTCAACACATGAAATTATGTATTTCGTGGGAAACTGATCACTTTGGGGTATATATTTGTTCAGATCGGGGCAGGTAAATCTGGTATAAACCACGTGGTGACATATAGCCAACAGGAGAAATGAGAGGCCTTAATCGAATGTTGCAGATTCCGGAGGATTGAGAGCAAAAAGGTGTTAGGGAAGGAGAGCTAGATGGAGAATAGAAATTGAACTGGATGTATAAGACTGAGGTGTGGGTGTTTTCAGGGAGGTCGCAGAGAGTCGGATGGACACCGGCTTCAATTCTCAAAGAGAAAGACCAGCGAAGTGTCAAAGCACCAAATCAATGGAGGAAACACAGAAGATGAGTTATAAGACGGAAAGTAAAAAGGCAGAAAGGTTATCACTAAGATATCAAATTCACAAATTTCTTCGATTATTTACTGACAGTTTGATCACTACTAGAATACTTACGCCATCGAAATGACCATGAAATCCAGCCAGTTCCATGGATCTCTTAGGAATGTAAACCCATCTATACAGAATCCTCGGGCAGTGATTTTTACAAGAGACTCAAATGTATAAATTCCCGTGAATGTGTACCTGAAAGACAAAAACATTGATACAATTAGTTCACCACACCGGTTCGAAGCTCAATCATTTCTAGGAGTCTGCAACATCAATAGCTGTTGAAACCCCCCCCAAAAAATGGTAAACTGGGTAAACTGCTAAACAGTATAAAATCAATTATAAAAGCTAACAACAGTCAGCTTTATTTAATGGTACAATAACACAACAAGTAAGCCATCTTTCATCAAGATATGGGGTCAGTGGCAATGTTAGGCAGAAATGTTTTGGAATAAATGTAATATGTGTAATAAGATTACCACAATCAGTACATTTACATGCAAAACTATGTTATGGTTATAGACCCACTAGACCATTTAACTGGGCTTTACTTAATGTACAAGAACTGTCCAACTTCACTACAGTAGGTAGCAATATGTTTCCTTTCAGCTTGTCAGTATAGAAAAACAAATAGATGAATACAACAGTAAAATAGATGCTCAAATAGTTAGTATGCATTTATCTTAATGACTGGAAATATTAAATGTGTACTTACTCTACTTGCTTTGACCACTCAGGGGGATCACTAAAGGTCATGAATATACAGTTGGTCAAAATAGTACACATAATGATCATGCTGAAAAGAGTGAAGAGCAGGTTAAGGAAAATATGAATTATGGAGACAAAATCATCAAAACTTCAAGTAAATTGTCAAAGTAAAATAATATCAAATTCCATACTGTGATATCTACTGTATGGTCCTGTTAGGCTTAACAACATGCAACACACAAAGTCATAAAAGTCAGCACCAAGCACTTAGCAGAGGTTGCTTATGTGTGCCCACCCCCATTATTTTACCCATGAAATATTCAAACGGAGAACAGTTTGTGGAAATACAAAGGCATTATGAAAATGAGGGTGCATTTAAGCCAGGAAAACTTCAGTTAGCTGTAGCCACAAAGTGATGGCAAATCATAAATTCTACCCATATAACTAAAACTCAACCACACAAGCATAACATCTGATGAAAAAATGCGATAAATTCAATAAATTATGAAACACAAAAATGTGTAGTTAACTGTTGCCTGTGGATGGTTGCTGTAATTCACTGTGTACCAATCAGAGATCATTAGTCTCTGCATTCAATCATTTGACCAACACTGTAGAAATTTGTCTCACTAGACAAAAAGACCTAAACTGACTCAGTCTTGGTACTTAGGTGGATAACACAGATAATGTGTTAGCCACCTGAGGAGGTCTAGCTTAGTTCACTGTTAAGAATGACTCACATTCGTGCCCGAATTTCCTTCAGTAATAAAATGGCTACTGCATGGCACCCTGTACACCCATGCATGTGAGGAAGTCTTGTGACTGTAACACACTGATCCTCTCCTTCAGCAACTGGCAACACCAATAGCAGTACGAACAGAAAGACAGAACATATCACCATGAATAATGCACATGTACAGGAAACCCTCTCGTAGCTGCTATTAACAGCACCATTTCAAAGGATATGAATGTATCAAAATTTTAATAGCTATTCGCCTAAACAGATTGAGAGGACTTATGAAGTACAAGGCAGGTGTGGCACTAAAACGGAAGATTGTCTTCCCTCTATTTAGCACTATAAATGTCTGTGGAGAGAAGAAAAGGAGAAAGAGAGCACACATCAGTTAGCAAGCAGGAGTAATGAACATACATTCTGCAAAAGCAAAGATTTTCAGCACATTCTGCATTTTAATGTGAAAGCCTGATTAATGTGGAAAATATATAAAGAAAACTGAAAATGTGCTTCTACCCATAAAGTAGTCCTAAAGTCTAGCATTTTTGGTATTGTCCCAGTCTCTCAGTGCTGTCCAGCTCAACACAGCAGCAGTTTCAAGAGAAGGAAAGCAAGCGAAAGGAGTTGGCAATCCATTCTCTGTGGATAACCTCATAATTGTTTAAATAAAACATGGCGATTTGCATGAAACTTTAATGAATCTGTGCATTTGCACAAGTGATATGGGCTCTTGTGCTTTTAACAAGGCATCCCTCACGACATCAAGCCCCACAGAGCCCCTGACAGCAGCGTCACGAGAGAGAGTGAGGAGGAGGAGGAAGGACAAGAAGCAGGAGAGACGGGTGGTGTCACATGACTGAAGGTAATCTATGCACTGCCAATAGAAATGAGGACCATGTGTGAAGTGTTGTTAACAAGACACAAACATCTCAGGGGAGGTGACGAAGATTGTTCCTGCCCAGAGAACGAGATGCAGCTGACCCACAACGAGACAACTCAGATCAAGCCAGCTAAATTGAACATGATTAACGATAATCTTACTCATTATAAACAGTTTCTCCTAGTGTTAATACTCTCATATGCACCGTAAACATTCTCAGGATAAACTTTGGTCAGATGTAACGACAAATGTGGAAATGTCCCAGCTTGTGATTGCGTGACATTTCTAATGAATACAACCTTCACTAAGCCATGTATATATGCATGAATGATACATGCAGGGCAACACAGACTGAGAGAGCCATGCGCACAAACCTGCGTGCACGACTCACAAAAATGAGTTGGCAATATTGTCATTCAAACAATCCCACACATATAAAACTTGTCTATATGTAGGGAGCCTTTTTTGTAACGCATGACTAAACTGCTGCAAAGCTACTGAAAATTTCATAATCCAGAGCTGAGCAAAGAGGAGAGCAGAGAGGAGGAAGGAAGGCAGAAAAATGGGGGAGATGGAGAGCAAGTGAAGCAGGCAGGCAGGCAGGCAGCAACTGTGGCAGCAGCAGGCTGAGGAGAAGCAGGGCGGAGGGAGCCAGAGCGAGCGAGTTGGGCAGAAGACGAAGCGGAGGAAGGGGGAGGGGCGGGAGATAGAGAGAAGAAGCGAGCGGCTTCGACACAGAAGCTCGGGCCAGCAGGCAGTGATACAGCATCTGCATCCATGAGGGCCGCAGCAACCATTCAGAGAGCAGCCCTCTCTCGACCCTTGCAGTTAATGGTAGATGGATTGTATTTTATGGCCCCTATACACACACTCACATAAATCACAACTCCGTTGCCATTCTAGACTGCTTATGTATTCCTTATCATGCTTATTCTCTGCAGTTACAACCATTTTACATGAAAAATATACACCTGTGTGAGAATTAGTATGACTTGCTCATGTATTACATGTGCTTTTATACAGAGTTACACATCATGTAGCTACATAGTCCTTACATCATTTGTCACAAGCTCTCAGACATTTACGATATTGCATTTTTTCTTTTTTTTTGCACATTCAAGTGCTCTTCAGCAAAACACTCTTCAGTGATCCTGACTGAAGCAAGAAGACTGCCTGAGCAAGTGCACTCATACACATCTACCCCTTCCCTCCATCTTTCCCCTCTCCTTGAAAATTATGTTTCACCGGCCTTGTACAGTGACGCAGAAAATGACCTGGCCCAGCCCAGCTCAGCTCGGCATGCTATAGACCCACTCTGGCCACCAGCTAGGAGGGGAGGACTGGATGCTGCGTCATCACCCAGCCAACCCTATGGCCCTATATCTCAACTATGACACGATCTAAACAAGCCACAAATGAAGATTTGTTATCAGGACACATTAACCTCCCTCCTTTACACTTGTCCCCTCTCTTTCCTGCGAGGATGTAGTCTGTCAGCCCTCAGTGACAAAGACATACAGATCAACCATCAAGGTCACCACCTGATCTGACGTCAGGGCTGCTCGAGATCCGAGGCAGCATCAGTTCCCTTTGGCATTGGAAGAAGAGTAGATTGAGGGCCATAATTAGATTTGCCTGAAGCCTAGAGCTGACAGGGCTGCCAGAGAAGGCAGGAGTAAAGACAAGGAGCAAAACGCTCAAAGAAGCCTGAACACCCAGCATGCGTCTGTGACTGTAGTGCATGGAACATGAGGAAAAAAATAATTGAGTTGTGTTTTAGCAGCAAAATAAAATCAACAGACCCACGTAATACTGGAAATGTTTGCCACGTGTCATTTTCTTGTGCGCTGGACTGGTGTGTTGCATAACGTTCAGCGTGCACTATGTAAAGCCAGGGAGGCAGATGGAGGGGAAGACTGATGCTGTGCACCTAAACATGCACACGTGCAAAAATATCAACACAAATCAGTTCAGCTAATGATAATGACTAAACACATTATTACCAGCTTGTTTTCAGCAACATTTCAAGAACAGCCGTATCATAATAAATCATTATTCTTCTTGCTTTTGGGTGCAATTGATTAAAAAAAAACCTGCTCATCCGTAGCTCAGTTTTTCCCAAACTTCCTGTCTTTACAGCTTTCTTTTTTCTCAGCTTCTTTCAATATGTGTAGGTTATATCCTCTGCATCTTTTATAATCTCCATTCAGAGACTGTAGACAAAGGAGCATAAAACAAATGCCTCTCTTTCAGCAGTTTTGGATGTCAGTTTGCTGGTGACATTCAGACCTTCAAGGTCACACCTGGCCGTCCTCACGTTGAGCATCAGATGTGACAGAAACCCAGGAGACACGTCTCCTCTAAGACAGCCACAGCTCTCTCAGCCTGATACTGCTTCAGTCTCCAGCTTCAGATTAAGCTTTAAACAATTAGAAAAGTCTGTCATGTGGAACAACAGCCTTTCAACGGTAACTTCCTCTGACCTTTTCCCCAAAGCCCTATGAGCACATTAGAGATACGGCAACGGCCCACTCAACATTTAAAGGAGCTGTACTCTCACACTCCCTGAACCTCTTCAAGGAAGAAAACATAATTATGTTCTGCCACTTAATTCAGATATTAAAATTATTGTAAACATTGCACACCTGGAAATGAAACATCGCCCAATGTGAAACATTTTCTGTCTATTTCCAGCAGTAAAGTGTGACTCACCATAACAATACAAGGCTTCTCATCCACTGGGAGGCATGTGTATGTTAAACTAGAAAATCTGTCAACATGGCAAAACAACTGATGTACGCTGATAAATAAAGCGGGAAAAGAATCACCTGAACTACTTGTTACAGCTATTTCAGAACAGCACAAGAGATAGAAATGAAGCAATCAAGGTGAAACATTTCACACATCTGGGGCTTAACATCCCAAATAATGTGTTTGGTCATTTTTGAGACGCTACTACTGGTTTTTTTTATTAACAAAAAGATTCAACAGAGTGAAGATTGAACAGCCTTTGCAGTTGCACATAAAGGTAAATCAGACCATGCACAGGAAGTTCAAGATGTGATTTTTAAGTGGAAAAAATATGCTTAAAATGTTTAAGTCTGGAAGCCTGAGAAAAAGGGAAAATGCCAAAATCAATGCTTGGTACTAACACCTGGAGCAATATAATGACTTTTTTCAGAAAATGTAACCATAAAAAACTATTTGTTTTGTTTATTAAAAGAAGCCAAAGATCTGAAATATTACTCTAAACTAAACATTTGCAGCTGGAATTTAAGTGAGGAACATTTTTATCAGATATTTTAAATCTTGTCACATTTTAGCATGTACCAAAACATTGTTAAGGTATACCCTAGACTAAGCAAAAACATCGATCCATTTCTCACAAAGTTAATCGGATGCATGTGTGGGATCTTTCTAAACTCACTTTCTGAGAATTCAGGTAGAATGGGTCCAGATCCTCCAGTGGTACCGCCACCAGTCCCTTAGGGATGTCCCCATAGATGTAGGGCAGACTCTTCCCAGCCTCCAAGTCGCTGTTAGGTTTGGGCTTGTTCTCGTCATCATCGTCACGGTAACTGCTGTCCTGCTTGGGTGGCTTCCTGTTCTTCTCCTCTTGGATACGCTGCTCAAGGACCACCAAAGATTCCAAAGTAAACTTCCTGAAGCTATCAGGTCCTGGCGGTGCAATAAGGGGTGCAGCCATGTTTTCATCCTGCAGCTACTTGGTCATTAGGTTTGTACCATCCACAGTAGCAGCTCTGTTAGCGAGGGGGGGCAGGAGAAAAGAATGACACATCAATTAATTGCAACACCAACAATTTGCTGTGCTATTTTTCACATTTAATATAAAAGAGCTGACACAACAAATCTCTGAATATGATAAGAGCTCCAGATAAAGTTAGAAATAAATCTAAAACCTGATTGTAATGGCAATATGAAATATTCTACTCTAAGTGTAAAGGTAAATACTAGCAAAACAGAAGCATTAACAGCCTTTTGTCAAATGATCCTTTACAAAAATAACAAAAATACAAATTAATCAAAATAATTATTTTCTCATTTCTTGGGGCTAAACATATGTATGACCAAAATAGCCTCATTTGCATACCTATCTTATCCTATTTACACATCTAAGAGATATTTGACAGTTATATCTGATCATTGCAGTCAACAACAGTAAAAACACGTGACAACATTTTTTTTCTCCTTTCCTTAGAGGTCGAAGAAGATGCTTCATATCAGAGGCCCATTTTAGGATTTTATTCCTAGTGATTTTTGAAAGAGCTGTGGAAAGGCAGACAGCAACGCCATCATACCTAGCTGTATGACTCAATAAAGCCTTTCTCCAGCACAGTTCAATATTAAAAGAGTATCATTGTTACATGTCAACTGCTCAGGCTGCATGCAATGCAACGCAGAAGGAACAAGCAAGGCGCTGGAAGAAGAGTTCAGCCACACCTGAAAAAAATGATGAATTAATTCAATTTATTGGTCTTCTCTTCCCTCCTCTCCTCTCCTGTTCTCTGGGTGTATCAGCTTCCTTCTATTAGTCAACATAAACCTTTATTTTCAGCCGGTGGTGGTGGAACTGCACTGCCAGCCATATCTGAATCACAAGGCCTGTCACTCCCCTGATCCTCGCTTGCATAACACCCTCTAATTGCAAATGCTTGACGTGTGAAGCTGATATCACACAGAATAGTCTCCCATCTATATATGCTGGTATGGGACAGAATTACACACACAAACAGTAAAAGAAAGGGGGGGGCACCCTGTGTGCCAACACGTCTGTTTTAAAATGGACCCCGGAACCTTCTGCTGCTCTGTTGGAGCTGTCCGCTTCAGCACCACATGAGTGCACGCGCTCACTCACACAAAACACAAGTGAGTGTGCGCGTGAGTGCTTATACACGCAGGGGAGATGGAAAAAAAATAAACCTTTTGCTCTTCAGCAGTCCTTTTAGGTGAGCCACAGCCTTCAGGCCTGCAGTTTATCCTTCAGTTGTCTACAAGTCATGGCAGCTCTCGTCTTGCTGTGTCTCGCTCTCGTGGGCTTCACTGGTTATATCCGAGCTTGGTAACGCATTCATTCTCACGGAGAAAACGCGCACATTCTGGCATTTTCTCGGTCATTTTTTATCAGGCGCAGCAAAACTGTGTGTTTGGTCAAAGCTGGGCCAGAAACCGCCATCATCTATGTTTTGACCTGATTTTTCTTTTTCTTTTTCTTCTTTTAAATATTTCATCAAACAGATGAAAGTCCCACTCCGCCTCTGCGAGGAGCTGGAGGTTATACTGCGCAGAGAAGCGGAACGGTCCAACCAAATCGACCAAAGCAACACTGCTGCAGTGGGTGATTTGTATGTTAAAAAATATCTCGCTGAGGTAAACACATCATGGGTTTGTCACAGCCATGACTGTCATTTCGTTGCCACTGAATAAATCTACTAAATATAAGCTATACGAGTTATTCAGCGGGGGAAATATCAAAAATCTCTTCCCCCTTGGATACTGTGTGCGTTTTAGCGCGTGAAAGATCTGCACCACACCCGTGAAGCCATGTCGACAGTCAGATCAATAAGAGTCTATCCGTGCAAAATACAGCCCTGAGAATGAAGCTCAAAACAGCACTCAGTGTGCAACATGAAGTAAGCACGTCCAATTCAACGATTAGAGGACGGTTATCGCACTGCCACACCAAGCTCACCTGGAGGAATGGACATTTCTTGACTATCGTTGATTAGAGGAAAACCAGGCTACTTACACAGCTTCAGCCCCTTTTTCGAAGTCTTTCGTTCAAGTGCAACATCCTTGTAGTCCAGACGTTGTAAAATGCCAGAAAAAGAAAGCAAGAAAATTTAACAATATTTCAATTCTTTGGAGGGGTCTTTCTGTGCTGGAGCAGTCAGACTGCACCCTGCCTGAAACCGAACACACGAAGCATTTTCTCTCTGATCAAGCCTCGGGTTCTCGACAAATTCCCATAAATTTCCTTGAGACATTGACTGATTGGTAAATCAGAAGAAAAAAAATCCCTGTTCTGGTCCAGCAGAGAGATGCTCAGCAAGTAGGCCTACAGACACCCTCTTTCATCCCGATCCCAAAAAAAAGAAAAAAGAGAGAGAGACGAAGAAGACGGGCAGTGTGTAGCTCTGCGACATTTAGGCTACGCAAGGATACCGACCGAGAAAACCCCCACACACACACCCCTCACCCCCCCTCTCAACTATACCGACACATCTCCGCTTTTCCCAAAATCGCTATAAATGAAAGATACTCACTGTGTAAAGGTTACAATGAATCCGGAGAGGCGTTGCAGGACTGCAGATGTGGAAAAGATTGGGGAGAAACTGCGGTTGTCGCCATATTGTTGCTGCTATCTTCCCCTTCAGTGCGAGCAGCTTCCCTGCATAATTGATGACTCTCAGCAGAATGTAAGGGAGTGTCGGCGAGTGCGTTTCGTAAAATCCTAAAGGTCATTTAGGCCTGCAGCCTCTAAACCCGCCAATGTGCGCTTCGAGAGAGAGGCTCAGAGCAGGGTTATTCTGGTGGGGTGGGGGGTGGGGGGGCGCCTTGGCTCTGAGTGTGATGAGTTTAGTGGAGGAATTTATTGGCTGTAGGCATTCAGCTGGAGACGACTTCTAGCAGACCACTGCATGACTGATGGACAGAAACAAAAACGTCCAGTTATGATATGTAGCTACATGATAGGCTAATAATAATATCCCATTAGATGTAGGCTAGTTTTTCCATTTTTACGGATGTGACTCAACTAATTTCCTTTGTCACAAGGCTTTAAAACACAAATAACTGACTATTTTAAGCATACCGCTGCCCTCCTCGCGCACTCTGCTTTTTAATAGCTTATCTTGATATGCATATGGGCAGCTCCTATTTTGTATTTTGCTCCATTATGTAGCCTAATGTGTGAAACAGCACAAACTGAGGTAAAATAACTTAAAATCACTATATATCCTTAGTTCCATATATCATATAATTTATTGTCAAATGAGTTTCCGTCGTGGTTTTAGGCTACTTGCGCACTTTTAATTTGGCGCAGGACAACGGCTTAAAGTTAATGTTCGAATGACGTCACTGTCAGGAAGGAATTGTTTTTATTTGGTGTTTTAAAATGTCCCAGAAATCCCTGACTAAATGGAGATGAAGACTTTCTTGCTTTTTGGTTGTGTTTTGAGTCTGACTGCGCCAACTGCAGCACAGCACAGTGAGTTGAACCAGGAAGGTGGGCAAGAATTATGTGCTTTTTCTTGTTATTATTATCATAAACCGGTCAGCTTTTCTTTTTTCTTTCTTTTTTTGAATGAAAACAATCGTAAAGTTTTCATTTTGATAGCCTACTTTTCAGTGAAAAAAACCCCCAAATATTAGGGCAGTGATGTCTCTGTTCATATACACTTTGCTCTCATTTAATATTCAAAGTAGACATTCATTTTTGTTTTCTTTCAGATGAGAATTATGCAAATTCTTGCAGCCTTTGAAAGAGATAGCCTAACACATCGCAATTAAAACACTGTTTTTCAATTGACTGGATTTAGGATTTTAATATCATGGCCTACTTGGAATAGTAGACCATGTAGTTGATATTACTGGGTATTTATAATCTGTGACTCTGTTTGCAAACTTTATGAATATCTGCTGACCATACAATGTTCTGCTTGGAAAACTTGCATCCTGGCATTTACATGGTTATTACCTTGACACTTACTACAGACCGGAACATTTTTACCGACTAGTCAGACCTCTCCTCACCCATATTACCATAGTTTTTCCCTAAAAGAGTCTGAGGCGTGTTCACCCTGTCTCCAAACTTCCCAGATACCAGTCATGACATCCATTGAAAGAAACCCTAATTCACAAAAAATACACCCCATAACTCGCAGGGCACAGTGGATCTTCCCACTATCGGGCTCTCCATGACACCCTCAGATGGTTTTCTACACATACTGACTTGTCAAAGCTGTTTTGGTTGCATACACAGTATAAGGCAGGAGCATAATGTTATAGCCAATAGGTGTATAACATTTTTTTTCTTACAACATTGCCTTTTAGAAAAAGTGGAACAAGTTATATTCTGTTATTTTGAATTATGTATATTAGCAGCTTTTAATAATACCAACAGGTGTTGTTTTATATATGGAAAGTTTCATCTTACATCTTCATACGTGCTGCCAGGTGTGTGTCGGTCACAAATATATGATAGGCACCTAATTAATTGATTGACATATCAGAATAAGGTAGAAAAAGTTAGAAAAAACCACCATGTTAGAGGGACCAATACAACTGCACTGGGTGACCTTTACGAACTCCTGGTTGAGAAATGGGATGCCATCCCGCGGTAAAATGTGACCAAGCTTATGCAGCATAAGGAGGAGGTGGCAAGCTGTTATGGCTGGGTATGGATCTTCTACATGCTAATGAAAAATGGTCAATGTGTGTTATTTCTCCTTATAACTGCTGGAGAGTGCAATCATCCAATCCACTGGGCAACTCAAACAGGAGTGAATACGCAGCAGAATATTGCAGGGGATTTTGGCACAATTTTGGGGGACACTACCTACATGATTAGCTGTGTTGCTCATTC
>JBBBVU010000014.1:15047113-15059699 GCA_037177055.1 Atherinosoma microstoma
AGGGATATCCCTGTGGCCAAGTAGCCAGGGCACATGATCAATCGGAGGCATAGTGACAGGACCCACACTGTCACATCACTCCCCCTCTTTCCACAAGCACGCCCTCGTGCTTTACGCACATAGCCACCTATTTGGAATCCATGATACATGGACCCTACTTGCAAGCGCCAGAATGTGCCAGGACCCACACTGTCACATATATCAAGCTGGAACCGCTCTCGCAAACTAGCTGAGCCTCCTTCATCACCGGAGAGGTGACTGTCCATGCCCCTGGAGCTAGCTTCTGCAGCCGATGATCAGACCGCCAGGCGTTTGGCCACCTTTGGCATCCAAACCCCTATGGCTCTTCCCACAGATGGTGGGCCCACAGGAGTCAGGCAGGAAGTTACATTGGGGGCCCATGTAACCCTTTCAGGACTGAGCCTGACTGGACCCCATGAGCAAAGCATTTGCGCCTCACCCAAGGCCTGGCTTCAGATGGGGGCCCTGGTAACCAGCATACGGGCAAGGGAAACTTGGCTTCAATGTTTTTATGCATCATAGGGGTCATCTGAGCCGTGCTTTGTCTGACTATTTCATCAGTAAACATTTATATCTGCATGCAGCAACACTAATAAATTTATAGTACATGATTAATTATTTGTTACTGATTTTTTTTGTCCTCTCTTGTGTTTATCCTTCCATAAAGAATGAGTCTTATTTAGCTTCTTTTTTTTTTTTTTTACCATATTGGTGTGAACACTGCAGGCGAGCTGATGGACAGACTGCGGGAAGCTGAGGTGGAGCTCATTGACAGGAGAAAGTGCAACCAGCACACCTGGTATGACAGCCTCATCACTGAGAACATGCTCTGTGCGGGACTGGAGAGTGGAGTAGTTGATGCATGTCAGGTCAGGCAGTGATTTGTGAAACTGTTGCGGACTGCAAGATTTAACATCAATAACACTCTGGTGATGTTTGTGTCCGATGCAGGGGGACAGTGGGGGTCCCCTTCAGTGCTACAGCGAGGATGAAGAGAGGTTTTATGTGCTTGGGGTGACAAGTTTTGGAGAGGAGTGTGGACTTCCTTATAGACCTGGGGTGTACACACGGACCAGCAGGTTTGCAGGTTGGCTGAAGGCAAGTCAAGTGAAGGCTGCAGCAGCTTCTGTTGCACACAAACTGAACACAAAGCTGATCTCAACGCTGCTCTGTGCTGCACTAATGTTGCTCTGAAACATCCAGTCTGCCAACAATAAATATACTCATTAAATCACTGACATATCTGAGTATTGCATGTTTTTCTTCTTTTACAGTAGCCAACTTTAAAGCCCTGTAGTCAGTTTTATCAGTCAGTGTTTCACTCAGCGATCCGTTTCAACAATGTACTAACAGAGCCTTTTTGTTTTAGCGTTCAACAGCATTTTGAGCTACACAAACATTCAAGAACTTAAGTGGTAAAAATTTTGAAAAAGGAAAGCATATTTTCTCAGCATTTCTTTTAGGTATTATCTTATAAGGTTTTAAGAATCAAGATCAAGACAATTTGGAAATGAGAGTTAAAAGAAATTTAGACATGAAAAATGACATGAATAAAAAAAACAGCACATCAGTAATTACAATCAAAACAGTGAAGTAAAATAGTACTAAAAGAAAAATGTACATCAGCGAGATGGCTTTAAGAAGGTTTTAAGAAGAGTATATGCAGATGTGACATGTTATGGTGTGATAACCTGTTCCACAGAGAAGACATTTCTGAAATGTTCTTGGTGACAGCAGAGCTGAATGAGTTGGTGTGAGAATGGCCTTTACTGTCAATGTGGTGAGTCTTGGAGGAGGTGGGATGGATTGTACATGATGGAGAGCATTTTATTCAGTGGCCTCTTGTCCTTCACTGACTAAAACATCAACAACTGTACTTTTTTTTATCAGGCTTTATAAATCTATTTATTGAGTCTGCTGGCATCACTGACACTGAGCAGACCACAGCAGCTCTACAGACTGAGATCTCCAGCATCATACAGGAGGAGGTGTCTGCTCATTGTCAGTGCCAGTGCTGGTCCTACAGTCCAGTTTGTTGTTCAGTTGCACGCCTAGGAACATGTGGTGCACAGCAACCTCCTCATCCATGTTTTTTTACAGGTTTGTTCTAAAAGATTTTGCCCACCTTAAATCAACCACTGTCTCCATGGTCTTGGACACACTGAAGAGCAGATGGTTCCCACTTAAACACTGCACATAGCTGTCCACCAGTTCCTGTACTCAAACTCCTGCCCATCTCTGATTCATCAGACCTCAGGACAGTTTTACACTCAACCTCAATCCCCCTTAAATAAACTCACTTTCAGGGAAATTGGAAATATTATCTTTATGTGTGCTTTTCACACATGGTAGAGGTTTAATTTGAATTTGTGGAAGCAGAAACAAACAGTTGTTACTGTAAAAGGTTAGTGTCCCTGAATCTGTGCCTGAAGATCAAAAACCTTACATAAGCATATTGATAATCTATATTTTCAGGTTAACATATATTTTTTAAGATACAATTAAATCTATCTGTAAAATTCTAATATGTTTGGTTTTAAAGATTGTTAGAAAAGATGACTCCTTACATTTTGGGGGTATCTGGACCAAAGTCAGCCCACTAAAAGCTGCAGACTGGATGTTTTACAATGAATTGAGAAGCTCAGCAGGGTTTACTGTTTTTAAAATTTGCAGGATAATCTTGTAGGAGTTGATAAAAGGGAAAGTGTTCACAGCCTGGCCTACAACAGGCCATTACTTTAACATGTAAGCTGTTTGTAGATGCTTTTTTATTACGGGAAACCATGTTGTTTAACTATTTATGGAAATGTCTTGAAAGTCTGACACAGTGAGACACATTAGATCACTTAATATATTAATCTCTGTTGTTGCTGAAGGGAATCTTTCCACACGTTTACATAAATCTTCAACAAAGCATATTCAGCTGTTTAAAGGGCCTCAAATAGCTTTTTTATACAAAAAAGCACATCAGGTACTGTATGTAAGTGCTTGTGTGCTGTACTTACTTAGATTTTATACTACTTAATATTTTTGATATTATCTTCATATTTACATTTTTATGGCAGCTTTCATAGAAGATTTTGAACCGTGTATAATGTAACATGCTATTAAATTTAACTCATGTTAAAGATTAATCCTACAGTTTCAAACCTCTCTTTTTTAGCTTAAAAACAGTGTGCAGTCAGCATCACATTTTAAATGTATGAGTTGCAAACAGTGCCACCAAACTGGTTGTTTTCCTTTAACCCTTTCATGCAGTGTCTTTTCAATTGTATACATGGGTGAGGATGGTACTCCTGTGGACATTAGTGAGTCATCCAATACACTGCCACAGACTGAAGAATAAATAAATTAGCATAGCATTTAATATACACATACATTGTAATGACTAAATTTGCGTCTGTGATAAGCAGGAAAAGGGAAGGATACAGCTGCATTTTATAAAATATTTAATTATTTAAATATGACATTATATTATTTCTAAATATTTTTATAAACATAAACTTATAAGAAAGTCAAATAATATTGAAAATACAGAAAAGCATCAGTGTACATGTCTGTAGAAGTAAAATATTGGATTTGAAAAAATAAAATGTGATCGTTTTTTTTAAATAATGAAAGCATCACAGGGTCACATGGTTCTTTACAGAGAATGATTTTAAGAGTTCCCAAAAAAAAGCCAACACCTGAAAACAGATTAATTTTTTCCTCTACTCTTGATCATTGCATCAGATGTCAGTATTAGATGGTGTCTCTGTAATATTGACTGGTTGTTAAAAACTGAAGTTTCTGTACTATGTTATTTAAAATGGCAGTCAGCAACCAAAGCAGTATTTTTACTCCACTAATTACTTTTGCTGTTACTTCTACTTTAGGTATAATACTTTATACAAGACTTTATACAAAACATCTTCCATCACTACATGAAATATATATAAAAGCTACTTATTATTGAGAAATACATCACAACTAAATTATTCATTGTGATTCAAGACACATGCAAGTTGAAGTAAATATAAGATGTTTATTTGAATGAATTTGACTATTTGTAAGGTAAAACATCCAAAAGAAACGGAGCAGGTAAAGTCATCACTGAATGATGTTGCTTCTTTTTTCCAGATGCAGAGGCAACACTGCCACCTTGCTGGAAACATGTTATTTTTCTAGTGAACAGCAACTCATTGCTGAAGCTTTCAAAGAGCAATCTGCATGAAAATGAGAAAAACAAAGCAAGTGACAGTCTGACCAAGTATTTTATTTGTTGACATGAAACATTCAATGACAGCGTGACAGTGTTTTTGTCAATAAAGACATGTTGTCAAGAGTTATCGCACCATTAACTAGACCAGAATGTCTTTGCTGCAGCTGACGATGCATAGTGAACAGACAGTTGTTGAGGTATACAGTGTGGACCCTTGAGTTCTGTTAGTTTGTGTGTGAAAGATCCTAAAACCATTACCTCAAATGTGCAGTTAGTTTGTGCTTAGAATAACTTGGAGGTTTGAAATTGTTCTCACAGCACACATTGAAAACTGAAATATGCATTTCAGAAGGGTACAGTGGATACGTCAGGTTGCATTGTCCATGTCGAGTCGCCCGTTGGGAAGCTTTTCATCAGATCTTGGAGCTGATGAAAAGCAGTGATGACATATCTAGATTTCAGTGAGCAAACACTTTTTAATATATCGGCACAAAGAATGACTAATTTCCACACAAAAAGGGCACCTAAGAAGACACCTTTTTTGTCATGACATTGGAAGGTAAAAACCTGTCAACAGTCCCTTATTGAATAGCACCAATGTCTATTGAAAAGGCTTGAAGGCCAGCATGAAATTATAAAACTTTATTAAAACTCGGAGGGAAACAGTAGCGACAAAGCAAATATCACACAGTTATTCATGAGTAACTAACTTACTGGCTCGCATACATGTCATCAGTGTCTGTCACTGAATGAGAAGTGGTCTATGGATGAGTTGCACTGTTTGTCAAGCTGCTTTTAAATTAAAAAAAAAAAAAAAAAAAAAGGCTGTTTGCAGAAGTTGTGCAGCTCCAAAGGCAAATAACATCAAAAAAATTGATGAAACCCCTATAAAATATATTAAATCCCAATTCTGGATGGAAGGAGTAAAAATACAGTGGAGGCGACATTAAAAAAAAAAAAAAAAAAAATTCAATATTTTGGAATTAATTTCTTATAAAAGACAAACGTTGTTGCACCATAAAAGCCAAATGTCACTGTTAAGCTGAACACACACACACACACACACACACACACACACACACGTTCCCACACAAACACACGTACATAAAATGATTTTGGGAAAGTGCACATCATTTTCTGCCCGGATCATCTGTTATGTCTCTTTTGCAATATGATGCCATTAAATTAACAATGCAGAAAAATGCTGTCAAGTATGAAAAATCAGTCAAGTTTTTATCTACAGAGTCCATCTCCATGTACACAGTAACACCAGTAATACAGTATTTGACTTCTAAAGTACAGTATACAGACATTTTTACCCTCATGAGTTGTATTTTTTTCTTTGAAAAGAGAGGATTTCTGCCATTTTTAATTCACAGGTTTATTTACTGATTGCTTCTAATTTTTTTTTTTTTCAGTGTTAGACATTCAGAAAGAATTGGCTAAAATATTGATGAGAAAAAGTCATGGGCACTAACTTAAAAAGACACTCCCTTCCTCTGAAAAAAAATAAAAAAATAAAAAATAAAATAAAATAGTGGTTTGCATTATAAACTAAGTTGATTTCTCACGCAGATTTGATGAAACTGTTCTTTAAAAGCACAATATTACAGAAATCCCACAGATTTAATAAGGCAAAGTTCTCTCCTCACTGTTTTCTTAATTCAATAGTTATAAATATGAATATTTCAAAAGGTGAAAGGCACTGATCTGCCTTCTGATGCACATCATTTATCTAATCAATGGTGACATTAAATCAAAGTTGTTGGATTAAAGTTGTGTTTTTTTTTGTTTTGTTGGGTTTTTAAAAAAAGAAAAAAACTACACGCAGACAGAAAGCTAGCAGCTCATTTCAGAACCTCATTCCAAGCCAGGAAACAACAAATCATTCTGTTAAACCAATGATCAGCTGAAAATATTCAACTTAAGTCCTTCATACTTTTTTTTTGACACGGTTTGAATCAGTCGTCATGGACCTTAAACTTTTCTTTTTTCATTGCTGCTGTTTTCAAACTGAGAGAATAAACTGTCAAAATGATCATCAAATCCGTTAGCTCTGCCAACATCAGTTTGTGCCTCTTATCAATTACCATTACAGTTGAGTAAAAGCTGTGCAACAGATCTAAATGGAGAATAAATACCCAGAAGGTCATTTGACAGCCCCCACACACAGCTCCTCTGAAAGCATTTCCCAAACTGTAAAACTCTTAACCATTTGGATGAAAACGTTTTTTTCCTCACCCTAACACAACAAAAAGATCTTCAACATGTTTCTCAAGATTACATCTTAATACAAAATACAAGATTATAGGAATATATGCACACTGTATCCAGCTTCTTAGATCAAGAAATATAAATGCTGATGTTTTCTTTACTCCTTGCTCTAACAGGACTCTTTAGTGAGCTGATCACAAGTGGACAGCAGTTGGGAATAGACTCTGGACCCATTGAGATCCTTCAAGCTACACCAGGAAGTGGTCTGGGCCCTAAAATGCTGCAGTCTTTTAGCAGTGTGAACACAAAAGTGTTTTCACCACAGCATTTCCATCAGGACTATTCCTCAGGACTAATATTTATAGTACTAATATTTATATTGTGTAAAATAAGTCCAGAAGCAAAGAATGTATCGTTCATTGAAATATTTCTGTGCTTTGTTTGGTTAATTTCAGCAGGAGTGGAAACCACACCTGCGAGTCTAGTACTTGGTTTCTTTACTTTTCTTACATTGCATCCATTACGTAAACTAATAGAATGTCAATCAAGTAATGTTATTAAAGGGATTACATGTGAAACATGTTCATGTCTGAATGAAGGCCTCACTGATGCTTGTTGCCCACAGCTGGCTGTGTGTGATGCAGTCTCTGTTTATTTGCATAGAAACCAGGAAAGTGAGGTCCAATCACAAGCATTCATTCAAGATGCAAGTGGAGACTCTTTCTAATCCAGGTGTGAACTGAAAAAGAAAAGATCTGTCCACGGTGTCGGATTAAAGTAGTCACATGTGATTTCCATATGTACTAGGAGTGTTTATTCACCCAGATGGTTAAAAGAAAATCTTTGAGAAGTCTTTGGAACAGCATGAACTATTATCTAACATGCAGGTCAAATAACTCATGATTTTTATTTCTGAGTTGTGACTAATAAGAGGCACAAACTGGGGCCTGGCTGTTCAAAACCAACCAATCCACTGCTGTAACTCCCTTGTTTGTTAGTTTTTTTTTTCTTTTTTTGTATTTGTTGTAGTTTGCAAGAAGACATCAAGTGCACTCCCAATTTAGCATGCACACCTAAACACCAGGTATAGCTGCAAATCCTGTTCTGAAAATTGGTGCTTCTATATAAAAAAACTTATTAGTACTAATCACAATCATACAATCTAACTCAGTGAGTCCAACTCACACAGGAAATGGATAATCTATCACTTCTTTACTGTCCAGGTTTGTAAGTTTCTGAGGCTAGTTTGTCTTTTCCCACACCAACAAGTAATTCAAGTGTATTTTCAGGACATTTTGCAATAAGTGAATACCAATACCACATCTGCAGGCAAATATATTACGTAATTGGAGGTGAGAGCTCCTGTGCACCTGGTGGGCAGGTAGTAAGTCAGGACTGTCACTGTGGGCTGGACTCGCTGCTGGCACTTTTAATACTGATGTGGATTTGCTGTTGTGAAAGCAAAAAAACCTGGGGGTCTGGGGAACAAAGGGGGAGTTCTCTCATTGAGAAAAGGTGAGACAGGACGTGAAGTCAGACATGAGGACATAAAGTGCAAGGGGAATAGAAAGTTCCAGTGCGCCACCCTGCCTTCAAGAACATAGGGGTTTAGAAAAAAGCAAACACACAAAGATGTATGGTTCTGGATGAAAAAAGAAATGCATGAAAAGAGGAATGAAAGAATTTCTTTGAGGACAGTATGTAACTGAAAATGCCTTAAAAAAACATGAACTGGATGGCTGAGGGAGAAGTGGTGAGCAGACAGTAGATAATCAGATTTCTTCCAGGTGAGACTTGTTCTATCTGAGGAGAGACAATGAAATCCCCGTTTTGAGAAACCTTGATAAACCTGGACTGCAGCTGTTGAGCAGGTGGAAGCAAAGAAAGAGCAGTTTCTGAGAGGGAAGCATGTTGTTATTACAGTGGTTGTACTGTCCTTGCATTCCCACTTTGTTTGGTCTTTTGAAAGTGTCTGAGTCTAAACTTTGGGGGCACCTACTGCTCACACCCCAAATCTATGTCCCTCATATCTGTTGGCAGAACCTGGCTCAGTTTTCTGCATCAGTTTCTGAAAGTCGTTCACATGTTGTAGGCCACGTAGATGGGGTCTAGTTGGTCCGCCAGGAAGGAGTCTCGCAGATGCATCCTCTGCTTTTCTCCCCTGGAATTGATGGGGATCACCCCAGGGTCCACAATGACCACCACCCCGACAATTAGGTGGTGCTCCTCCAAGACCACGTTGGTGACAAGTGGCACCAGGTCCAAGGCCTCCTGCTCTGAGCCGCTAAGCTCCGCCACCACCACCAGCAGGTTGGTCCATGTAAACACAGCACTTTGGGGAAAGAGGGGGACAAAGGCGTGCAGCACAGAGAGAATTTAGTTTGTTGTTGTTTAGCTGTGTAATCATCAGTTCTACATTATACACACTGTTGCACTGAAGAGTCTCACCTCTCCGCAATGCTGCGGTGGGCTCGGGACACAGACGTCTCGATGTCAATGGGGTGATAACGCAAGCCCCTCAGTTCCAATGTTTCATCAAGAGAGCCCACCACAAACAAGGCATCATGGCGATCTGTTTCAGAATAGAACAAATCAATAACTACAGTAAGATTGGATAAAACTATAAATTCTGTTTGGTGTCTCCTGCAATGTGTGTTATGTTTTGCCGGTGTAGGCAAAGTTACAAATCGATACGCATCAACATATCTTTTGTTTTTTTAAATATTTGATATAAACAAGTAAAAAAAAAAATTCTCTCAGGTTATTTAATCAAGCAACACCCCTAGACTGAACATGTGGCAGCAAGGGGCCCTAAATCTATCACTACCCATTAAGTCGAGGTAATAAACAGAAATGGCAAAAGGACAGCGAGTCAGCTTTAACGAAACATTCACCTCCGCTTGCATCCAGCAGCTCAGTCCTTTTGATGAAGCCAAGACATCCTGTCCTGGCCCACAGAGTTTGGGGCTCTCCAAAACTGAGTCTAGTGTTGAAGTGATCTGCTTGTAGACTCTCTTCTCCGTAAATGGTGTAGTAGCCACTGGCGCTGTGAGGAGAATTCACCCAGATCTGTGCAAAGACAGAAACACAGGAGTGATACCAGAATCAATTTTCTACTTGTCAAAAATCTGAGCTATTAAAGTTTCTTTTATAGACTGACAGGGAAAAAAATTATATCATACAGAAATTTCAGATGACATTTTTGAGCCCTGTTCTGGAAGTTGTGTTTAAATGTTATCCGAAAAATGTGAACGTTATCCTAGTATTTTCTCTGCCCACTGACCTCCCCAAGATGCGAGTCTCCCAGCGGGCCTCTAGTCTCTGGGTTGACTATAATGACCCTCACACCTGGTAGAATCTTAAAGGGGGAAAAAAGACAATAGTTCAACTTTGAAGACAACACAAACAATTTTTTTTTCTCTGGTTCTGTGGCCACTCTGAGCTTTACCCAAATGAGCTTAATGAGTTAGTAATCAATACTTACAGTGCCGGACTCCATGAGTGGAAGACTTTGTGGCGCTCCCCTTTCTACTAACCTCACCCTGAGAGACACACAAGAAGACAATCTGTAAATCACAACCTTCAATTTCGTTTTTAAAGTTGCATCATGTACTGTAGCTGCTTCTTTACTGCTTGCAGAAGTCTTCAGTCTTACCTATCATGCCTGAGAGACTTCATATCAACATAGACAGTAGAGGGGTCTGGTCCCGAAGTGCCCTAATGAAACAGAGAGGAAATTTGAGAAATTCAGATCTTTTTGACTCATTTTAGAACACCAATTAGTCTACCTTTAGGTTAAAAAGTGAAAAAAATGTCTTTTCAGCAGCCCAAAGACAGAAGCCTGGCTGAAATTGAGGTGCACTGAAGAAACTGATCACCTTGTTTCAGAATGACACTAACCTGCAGGCAGATAGCCAGGTTGACCCTGGAGCCGAAGGCGGTGCTGACGGCTCGGGGGGACAGGCCGATGTCTTTGAAGAGCTTGGAGAAGGACTGTGTGAGAGCGAGACGAGGCCGCTCCTCTGCGATCACCACACAGCTCCGCACGCATGACAGATTCAGACCCCGGGCCTGAAGACACACACGGCAAGTAGTTAAGTGTAGACTGAGCTTGACAAAAAAAAAAACTTTTTGGCATTAGTGCACACTAACATCCAAAGTGATTTGAAACAGAAACAGGGCTGTGTGAAAAATAAAACACCAACAGATTTATGATTTATAATATAACTTTTATTTATTTATTTTTTGTCATTTATGAAGAAATAAAATATTTGAATTCTGTTTTTAAAAAAACTGACAACGATACTTATTTCTCAGTTTATATGCCTTCAAATCTGGTAAAATATCATCTTTTTTTTTTTTTTTTTTAAATGGGTAGACATGTTTATTCAAAGCTGTTGTGATTCCATTGAGAAAAAATGTTTTCTTGATAGAGTAATGACATTGGTTAATTTAAGAAAGGGAACCATAAGTGTTACAATTGTTTGAGGCAGCTCTGACCTTCAACATCTCAGTCTGTGTGCCCAGGCCTTTGGTGCAGAGCTCCATGACAGAATAGGAGCAGAAGGTGTCTCTGATCTTGTACTGACTGAGTGTGCTCAGCCACAGAGGCAACGAGCTCTCCAGCTCCAGGGGAGGAATAAGGATGGACTGGTGACCTGAGTAAATACTGGACACAAACAAGAATATATTGGCTACAGCAACAATCCAACGTTTACAGGAAGTGCAAGTCATGTGAAAAGAAATATTCTGTGTGTTTGAGTTACCTGGAGAGGCACCACAAGACGAAGCCCAGGCCACAGTACGGGTCCAGGCAGATGGCTATCTGACGTGAGGAGTAGAGCTCACACTGCAGCTTGATGGAGCGGCAAAGGGTGCTGACAGCGGCATGAGACATCTAAAGAAATCGACACATTCTTTAGAAATACAGATTCACCTTCATTAATATTTTTTACCTCATGAGCATGGCTTTTTATTTACAGGGAATGTTCCTAAAAATGTTTTAAGTAGTTGTTTCACTTCAATAGGATGTTCAAAAACAATAAGCACAAGTGGTATAATTAAAAAATCTATTACGTCTTCCTGATTACAAATAAATAAATGAAACAACCATTTTGCAGTTGGGATAGGATGATGAATAAATTCATGTGATAATGTAAGTGTTTGAGTTACAGGTGGTAAATCTTGCAATTAGTTTTTGAGAAAAGTTTTACGCAAAACAGGATTTTTTTTCCAGACGAGTAGCTTATCCACAATATTCCTGAAGCGGTTCATGGGGGCCGCCATTATCAACAGTTATGGGCGAAACTTCCGGCGCAACCGGAAGTAGCGGTTTAGCTGGGTAGATTCTAGCTGGTTGGCGGGAGCTACAGGCTAAAGTTAGCGGTCGATTTATAAAAATATAACGAGATGTCTCGGAGTTCAGGAACATCGTGTGCTGTACGTGGTTGTACGTACAACCAGCGGAAAGTAAACGAGTGGCTTAATTCAGAGTGCCTTGAACCAGACCATGAGCGGAAGAGAAAAGCGGACTGCCCGTGTCCGCAGATCTACAATTTCCATCCACTCCCAAAAGACGAGGAAGCGAAAGTTAATTGGCTGAAAAACCTCAACCTAAAAAAGCCTCCAAAGACTTTGTATGTTTGTTCCCATCATTTTGTCAACAAAAAGCCATCGGATGACTACCCTTATCCGACCCTTTTTCTTGGCTATGAAAGACCACCGGCGAAGAGAAGACGCCGCTTAATCAGGAAAGTTCATCCAACCACAGGTATGTTAAACAGTTTGGTAAAGTTAGGCTGGGCAGGTTATGTTAATGAGTTGTGGTTATCTCCTGCTTTATTAGTATTTTATGTTTGATATGATACAAGATTGAATTCACTAAATTAATGATAATCAAATTCATTCACGGTTTAGAAGTAGTCGCATCTCTTTCTCCCACCCCCCACCCCCCTCTCTCTCTCTCACCACACACACAGACACTGAAATTCTTTTTTTCTTTTTTAAAATAAAGGTTAAGTTACTTTGTCACATACATAATACAGTGACATATCGTAAAGTATGGGAAATAGTGCATTTAAAACCATTGACATGTCAGATTAGTCTTTATCCCCATCTGATCCCCCCTCTCCCTTTGTTGCAGACATTCAG
>JBBBVU010000014.1:15079371-15097452 GCA_037177055.1 Atherinosoma microstoma
TTTTTTCTTTAATGGAAAGGTATGAATAATTTTGTGCATGACTGTATATATATATATATATATATATATATATATTTATATAGTGCTGTCAGGAGATTAAAATTTTTAATCGCGACTAATCGCATGAGTGTCCTAAGTTAACTCGCGATTAATTGTATATTAATTGCAGAAATTTTTTTAATCTTTTTTTTTTGTTATTTTATTTTATCCATTTCTTATTATTACCATTTTTAAAAGGGTATTTATTATTATAATAATTAATAATTATGTGTGATAATACTTATCTAAGCTGTTAAGAAGCCTACATAGACTCTTAACAGAAAATTAATCCTGATTTGTTTTTTGTTTTTTTATATTGTAGTTGTCATTGCATGAAGTAGACTGTTAAAGTTGTGATTTCCGAGCTGCATTGAATGCATCCCTGATGCACGGCAAGCTGTGTGTCACCGCACCTCTAATTTTCATTTTCCATTCCTCAAACCGGCCACAGGTTGAGGAATGGAAGGGTCGCCTTCTCCTGCATTATTTGCAGAACTTAGTTGATAAAATACCTCAGTCTGGTCCTGAGGACCATCTTACAGAACTTTAAAGCTGAATTGTCCGTGTAAAAGATCCATTCTGTGGCTGTGTTGCTTCAGAAACATATCCAGCTTCCTGCATCCCTTCCTGAAATTATGCAGACTGTGCATGCGTTAATCGCGCATTTAAAAAATTATCACCGTTAAAAGACATTTTTGCGTTCACGCGTTAACTTTGACAGCCCTGATTGATGATTAATCGATAAGATTACTGGCAATTTTTTTTAAATGAAAATCAAGATTTTTTTCCCCCTTTTCTATGCACCACAATCTCCTTGGGCTTCCATCATTAGCAGCAGGCTCAACCCTCCCTCTGCACCGGAACAGTGTCTGTCTGAAAGCACTCACAGATATACAGTAACGTGAGCCATCACTGTGGATCCGTATGATAAGGATTCAGATGGAAAGGGATCACAGATGCAGTGGTGTTGCATATCTCTATGCAAGATATGAAGCTGTTTTAAACAGTGGAAAAGTTATGACGTTATTTACCTTCTTTGTTGTCCTTGCTTCATATAAATACAGGCACATTTTGCAAGCAAAAGCTTTAAATTTAATATTGTTTTTAATAAGTTCAATATGGTTAAGAAAGAATAGGGGGGGGGAGACTATTAAAATCAGAAATCGGATTTTGCTTGAAAAAAATTGGATGAGATTTTTTTTTTTGCCTTAATAGCCTTTTTAGCCTTTAGTTTTTACTAATACTAATTGCCTTTTAAACATTTGCAACTAGCGCAGTTCCGTTTGTAGGGTTGTCGAACTAAAATAAAAGTTTTTGCAAATCGGCGACATGAAGACGTTCCAGCCAGATTAAACAGCAGTTTCTATGACCAGAAGTCCTCTTCAGCAGAAACGACACATTCTCTTAAAAGTTACGTTTTAATGCTAAATTATAACTATCTTTGTTTTATTAAGAAAATGAAGCAACTGCAGACATTGTCTTTGATTTATTCTGACATTATTGGATTCATTTTGTTTATTAGTTGCTTTGTTGTTAAGAAGTGATGTGTGGTTACTACACCCAATTAAACTTTACATAATAACAACAACAGCCGTAATGACGATAACAACAATAATGTTCACATAAAATTATTCGGTATCAGAAAATATTGGTATCTGCCAATATCCAAATTTCTGATATCACAATCTGAAACCGCAAAAAGCGGATCCATGCATTTCTAGTATGTAAGTCAACTTGCTGACTGCCTTGGCCAAGACACTCTTGAAAAGGATATTTTAAAGATTTTATTTTATTTTATGTTGTAGTTAAATAAAGGACGAGAATGCATAATAATAATAAAAACAGAACACACTAGGAGCCTATCCTGCTTATAAATACATACTTAAACACTGTATTTTACCCCCCACCCCCAGCGTACTGTGTAATTACTGAGAACAGATTAGTAAGTGACATGACTGCCACCCACAATTTCCTCTTGCCCTACTGAATCACTTCCGTTTACTGCTTACACACAGACAAACACATGTGACAGGTGTCTTGCAGCACATAAATATACCCACATATGCACATTTCAACAAGGTTAAGAGGCCAAATTATGTAGGTATCAGTTAAAAAAAGATTTAAAAATGATACTTCCCTTTCACATGATAAAACTCTGCAAATTTACACATGTTGAGCTTCATGATAATCTGTAATCTGAGATTATATTCAACCAAACAGATCACATATCTGTGTCTGAATAAAGTCTACCCCCCAACCCTTCATTGGAAGACAGTCTTCTGACCTAATTTAGTAATTGTTTTAGTTTGTGAGAAATCTAACATTCAACACTAATATTACTGTATAATCACACAAGGATTTAACAAAGCAAACTGGGGAATCTTTGTAAGAAATTTCATGAAGCAAAACCACAAAAACATACCCTCACCAACATGTAAATGTAAATAGGCACATAAACACAGAGGCTGTGAGAGGAGGAACGAACGTCACCAGCAAGATCTTATTTATAGAGAAAGCAGAAAACAATAGGCAGACTGTTCTGAGAACATGGGTAAATAGCACTTTGCGGGAAATGTAAATGACTGAGTCTGACACCAAGGCCATTCAATGGCACTTGATAATTAAAGTAGAAGCAGGTTATTTGAACCATGTATGTTTAAAAGGGGAAGTACAACTTTTGAATAGCAGGACATTTATTTTATTTTAGTGCCATGGCATGAACTATAACTGAAACAACGTGTCTATGAATCAGACAACAGAAAAAATAAGTGACCTATTGATGTGTAATTTAAGTTCATTCTTAAGATACAATGCCAAAATTCTCTTTTTCCAGCTTATAAACACAGATGATTCAATGCCTTTCACTGACTCTTGAGTATATTTTGCAATAGATTTTTTTTAATTGCCCTTTCAGAGGGTGAATTACAGTTTTAATCATTCGCAACTGTCATTTTCAACCAACGGTATTTTATACTTATCTGGGTGGTGATATATTCATCATATATTCATCAACCTCCCACCTCCAGGATAAACATGAATAACATAAATGATGCTGTAGTCCTAGAGAGGCTCTGTACATTATGCGGACCACTCCGGAAATGGTTTTTGTAATCTGATTAAAACACTTCTGTCATCACTTATTTGACAAGTAAGGACATTAACGAGGAAAAGATGTCATCAGTCGCATTTTTAGTCAAATTCAAATAGTTTGTTGGTCTAAGCAACGGATTATCTCTAAGGGATACAATTGTACAATCTACTGTATCTCTGGATAATCTCCAGAGGTCCAATAGAGCACAGGTGTCCAACTCCATTCCTCAAGGGCTGCTATCCTGCAGGTTTTTCTTCTATCCCTGCCCCAACACCCCTGACTGAAATGAATGGTTCATTGTGAAGAAGTTGACAAGAAGCTGTTGGATCCATTTGATTTGAATCAGGTGTGTTGGAGCAGGGAAACGACAAAAAACTTGCAGGATAGCGGACCTCGAGGACCGGAGTTTGATACCTCTGCAAGAGGATACAATTCCTGGCAGTTTTATCTTTTTACTTTATTCACCGACACCCAATACAGAAACGCAAACCATGTAACATTGGAAAGGTGTTTGACAGTGAGTGTTAAGTGCTTGTTCCTGTGTTTTATATGAAAAGTGGCAACAACGGAAATACTGGGGATATGCCCATGCAAACGGCAATAACAATATTATTAATTACATATTTCATCATAATAGAAATAATAACAATAGATTACACTAATAATAATATTAATTGTAATGCTATGCACCATGATCATAGGGTTGATCATAAGACAAAGCTTTATATACATCTATATAACCAGCCATCCAAATTGGTTATATTAGATCCAACCCTTATGTCCATAATTATAAAATTTAGAAGTTTATAATAATTAGGATGATTATTAGTAATAATAATATGTAGTAGTGAGTTTATCTAACCAGAAGTTGTTCTGGGATTTGACTTTTTGACCCAGTTGGCCTCACTCCATGCAACTAACAAACTTGTAAGCAAAAAACTCACTGCTGTCATGGTTTAATTTATGGCAGCACAACTGAAAAATAGAAAATGAGAAAATGTAAAGATGTTCTCACTCACTTTTACAACCTTCACGACAGTTCTCTGATTCTCCAATCAAATCTCTCAGCTGTTCTGTCATCTTATCACTTTTAATGAAGTAATGTCATCTATAGAATAACTCGTAGCTTCCAAACTTGAAAAACCTGCTTGTTGTTTCAAGATTAACTAAGTGACCCAAATTAGCGTGTGAAAATAGCACACGACAGTAGCAGAAATTAGTCTGAAGTGCCAAGGGATAAAGTGAGCTTGAAATCAAGAATACAGCTTGACTTAGGGAGAAAAAAGAAAACAAAAAATGTACTTTTAACCGTTGCTTTCTCATCAACACAGGCTGCACAAAATGAGCTCATGTCAAATGCAATGCTTGCTACAGGTCTCAAAATAGTTGGCACGGGGCATGTTTACCATGGTGTAGATTCTCCTCTTCTTTTCAGAACAGTTTGAAGATGTTTGGGCATCAAGGTTATGAGTTCCCGAAGTTTTGTGTTGGAATTTAGTCCCATTCTTGCCTGATAAAGGTTTCCAGCTGCTGAGGAGGTTGTGGTCATCTTTGATGTTTTTTTCACAATCATAATTAAGGATAGAGAGAATGCTGCATTGTGCATACCTGTGATGAATATATATGACAACTATGACATTCTTTATACTTATTTTTTGGAAGAGCAAACTTTACAAAACTGGGGGGGAGTATTTACAAGAAAGGTATTTCTATTCATTTATTTATCATTACATTATCGACTTCATTCATTACATTTCAAAATTATTTTCTTATTAATGCTAGACCAATAACAAAATAACTAGCCAATAATGTAATGACTTATTTACATCATTAGCTCCTAATATTACTACATTATTGGCAAGTTATTATGTTAGTGACTTTATTAGATTTCAAATGCCCCAAATCCTTACATTATTGGCAGGTATTTTGTTATTGGCCATCATTCCATTATCGGTTGCTACAAGTTTTAGTGCATTAACAGAAAACTTAAGTGGGATCACAGGACCTTTGTTACTTAGATGTACTCCTGGCTTGACTCGTATAGGCAGGGAACAGTGACTAACTTAGGGAAACTCAAGCAAAAAACAACATCTAAGCTTGTGGAAATGTTGGTAATGGCAAAATTTGTTTAAGATTAAGATCATGCGATAGGAGAAGTCATTAATAGAGGATTTTTTTTGCATGTGTCCACCAAAAATATTTTGACATTTTGTAAGGACACTGTTGCTGCATCCTGGCATAAGCACTGCCCAAGAGAGAGAGAAACCAACTATAAAGCCTCCACTACCATAAACACTGTCAAAACAGTCCAACCAGGCCATTATTCATCACTGACACAGCACTGTGGAGATGGATCTGTCTGTGCAACACTTACCACATGAGCTAAAATGCCCTCACCACTTAAGTCAGTGGTTTGACTCCCAGGCAGCTTGGCCTCTGCAGAATGTAATTTCCCTTTTTGTCTTTCATTTCCTGTCTGTTCCTACTGCAGTATGCAAAGTACAGCACTCAAAATATTCATTTACAAAAAGAAAAGCTCTAAAGTTCCTTAGGCAAGATGTTGCATCTCAATATCTAATAAACATCTTAAAGCAAAAGCAGATTTTGAAACCATAAAATGAATGCTGGCCAAATTCCAATTGCTGCCTTAGCTCTAAAGAAATTCTCACACATACCCGTCACATTACTATAACTTAACAAGACACCTGACCGCCAACAGTGCTATCCATACACTATTACAGGTCAAAATATTTGTTCCCTGATATAAAATAAGCAATGTGAGAACTTTAATCACTTTAACTTCTATGCTACGCTAGAAGAGAGTGTAATCAGGTCAGCAGCTTGACTCTGACATAATTCAGCAAACGGAACAAAAAAAAAAACAGAGAAGATGCTTATTTAGAGGCACCCTGGCATCCCAACTGCATGACAGACTAGTATTTCAGCATTGCTGGGTAACCACTTTATACTGAGTGGTGAAAGTGATCTCAGGCTTCAGTGCAGCTGAGTCGTGGCAATGAGATTCAGGGGTCAGAAGCGTGGGATGGACCTGGAGCCCCATACATCATCGATGTGTGTCAGAAGTGTGTTCTGCTTTAGTAAAACACGTGTTTAGTGAGTATACAGGACAATATACTGCAATCTTGTTTCGCAATTTAGTTAGATGTCATATCTCTCTCTGACTTAAGTGCACAAATGATGCTCCCTACTTGTGTTTAATTGCTATTAAGTAAAAACCTAACATTAATGTAGGAGTAATGTTAGCCTGGTAGCTGACTCACTGAATCAATAATGAAAGCAAACCATGAGTAGCCTTTGAGAAACTTGTATTTTGGGATGTTGAGTCTAAAACAGACTCTGTAGACCTCTTTGCTTACGTTCCACTCTTGAGACAGCTCATGATCCTGACCTCATACCACCTACCACTTACAATTATTAAACAGCCTGTCATCAGGATGAGAACCTTCCACTGCTACATGAATGATGACTCTGAATCTGTGAGTCGCTCAACATGGCACAACTCTAGAACATTTAAAGAACCAATCAGGGAAAACATTTCTATTCACAAGAAGTTAAGTGTAAGGTGACAGAATCAGAAAGCCTTTGGTAATGTTTTATACATATAGTATATCAAACCCTTTGTTACTCTGTTTTTAATCAACATCCACCTGATCTAAATCACCTTTTATATAATCTTGATACATCTTAATGATATGTGAAACCACTTGATCTCTACAAAGTGGATATATTTGAAAACAGCATTTGGACATATTAGGTAAAGGGTCATCAAATTATTTATCCAAGTGCGAAGACACACTTCCTGCTTTCAATGTAGCACATACAACAGTAAGACAAAATGGCTCACTCCAGTGGCTTATAGAGGTTTGTATTTGTTCTAAATTTTGTGTCATCCCAATTGTTAGAAAGAATACTGTAAAAGCTTGTTTTGCTCAGCACTGTAAGGCAGGACTCGCACAGACAAATTCACACTGACATTTGGATTATAACGATAATCAGTCACAAGATCAGAGACAACAACTTTCCGCTACAAACTATGCCAGCAAAGCAAACCTGCAGACCCAAAATTTAATTCACCGGTGACGAAACCACATTAAAAAGCATAGGTGTAAATCTTGCCTTAGAACCTCACAATAAGAGGGGGAGCAATCATTTTAAACGTGTGAAAATCATCCCAATCATGGGCATTGATATTTATATATGAGCAATATAACAATAGGAAGCCAAATATGACACTCACTACACATTTGGCAAAAACTCACTAGTTCCATATAAATGTTCCATCTAAAGTGTTATATAAATGCAGTCCATTTACCATTAGATTTTATTCTGGACTAAGCATTGGATCCAGGAAGTTTTTACATAGCCTGGGTGTATGCAGTCTGAAACTGCTACTGTAATGTGATTTAAAAGTTAGAATTAAGTTTGTGACAGATGTAAACAAAAAGACATACTACTTCATTGTTAGTTACAATTACAATACAATTGTGAGATCATTTTATTGACCAGCCCAACCGATCAGAACAATCAAACTTGTGACACGAGGTTTAGCAACATGCCTTGACCAGCGTCCTTAAAATCAGACCCACCAAATGTACGATAAGTAGTTGTAACTGGCCAGCCCAGAATTAGTTTGATGGAAAATTGTTTGAATAGGCGGGAGGCCAGAAGAATGAAAGGTGAGCTCTCAGATCCGTATTAATCCCAGGCAAAGACTAAAGATGTTGTTTTATTACTAGATATTTTTGTGATTATTACCTCTGCTGACTGTTTCATTGCTATCACAGCCAAGTGATTTTAATAACAACCAGACAACTGTCAGTGTGTTGTCATTGCCTGTGGGAGTATTTCAGACACGACACAAACCTCCTTCCAAGCTTGGCCCTCCTACCGATGTCTAAGTGTGCGTTGGTATTACAACATTATTCACAATGACATGTTACTCAACTTTAGCATTGCAAAATGTAGTCCAAAAACTGTTGACACACACCAAGCTTACAGGCAAATGATCCATTTTAGCTCATCTTCAGGAAATGACTAATGCCTGCTCTGCCAGATCTGTAACTGACTCTTATCAAGAATCAAAATATCAAAATATCCCCTATGATTTAGGGAATCAAAATATGAACCTAATGCTTCCACTCAAGACAATACAATATATGGACTAGCATAAAGACAGACACTATTGACAGCTGGGGATAAAGCAGCTGAAGCCACACCCACTCAATATGTTTCAAGGCCTTTGTTTTACCTCGTTCCCTGGGGATTTGAATTAAAGGAGTCCATGACTACAAGCCAAGCTCCAGCACAATGTGTTCTGAGACGCCAAGAGGGGAGATACACATCGCTTCGTTGAAGGAGTTTCCTGAGGACTTCTACTCTACTCACTGGGAATTTTTGATAACCCTTTGGCTCTGCAAGAAAATTTGGAAGGGAACTATTCAAATGCAAGGCATATGTCCAAAATAAAGAAAAACAAAAACAATGAGAAACTGACAAAAAGCACTTGACCTTTTGGAAACTCATTGTACATTTACAACAGCACTTTTCCACCCCCCATCGCTGGTTTTCCCCGCCAGCCTTTTTCTGTGACGTAGGCCTCAGTTTTCATATATAGAAAGTGGCTGGCTGCTGAGAAAATACCTCATGCTCCTCACACCCACTTAAAAAGTTTCAGTGGTCAGCTGTGTGTGATCAGCTGAAGAGCTCATGAGGGACAGAGTGGATGTGACAGAGAGGCAGGGACAGAATTTACAATAACCAGAAAGCTTGTGGTCATAATTCTGGTCATGTCTTGAGTGAACAGCATATGTTGGTCACATGTAAACTTTACTTCCATTTCTTTGTGGTCCAAGCCACGGCTTTAGTCACGGAAAATGGACAGCAAAATTTACTTTTCCAGATAAGTTTATTAACCTTTAGCATGCTATCTCTGGGAAGTTAACAAGCTAACTAACCTGCATAATTGCATTAGCGACTGCTCTCTGTTGTGGGTTTGTTTTTCCACTTTGTTTACCAAGCCAAGATATGGTACATTTATACTGGCATTGGGCTGTAGATTTCACTGGCAACAGTTGTTGATGATACAAAACACTAAACCTTGTAAAGTTATCAGCTTTCCTTTGGATAGATGCACAAACAGATACTTCTTCTGAACAACAATAAAATGTGACTTCCCATTGTGTTTAAGGCCCTGTTTACATGACATTTCCATGCAAAACCCCAAATTTTTCCCTTTGTGTTTTGAAAAAGGTTGCATTTACACAACAGTGGAGTGAAAACTACCTCCACACAAACTGAAATCACAAATAGGACTAGAAACGATGTATGTGTGCATGTCAGGCCTGTAGTGGGCGGTTAAACTCTGCAACGACACACCTGTGTGCGCTATATCCTCATCAGACCTGAAGACACAACAACTGCTTGTGAACTGTATTGGTTATCCAACGCAGCCTTTCCCAAACTGAGGGTCCAAAGATAATTTCAGGGGGAGATCAGATCTTTGTAAAAAAATAAATAAATAAATAAACAACTTACATTTATCAAATGAATTTGGGATTTTTATTAGGGGTGTCAAAATTAATTAAGGCATTGATTTCCAACACATTAGGTTATTACTCTTGCCATATTAAAAATCCGAATTTGGTTTTATCTTGAGAGAAGTGTTTGTCACAGCTGCTCACATAATTCACCCAAAACCAGTTTGTTCTCCTTATTTATGAATAATCTGACAGTTTTCAAGCGTTACATTTAGATGGTTGCAGATTAACAATTTGATATATCACACAATTAACTGCTCAGTCGTCTGAGGGCGGGCGGGGGGGTTCGCAAACACAAACAAATGCTATCTTAGGGGTCAAAGTTTGGGAACCACTGATCTAGCATGTGTAATCTATGCATCTTCCATGTCCACATAAATGTTGCACAAAAAAACAGGTTTTGCTTTAGGACACCAAAATAATGATAAAAAATTCAGCAGCATAAAAAGACCACGGAGGTCCACCATTGTTGTTTTTGTCGTGCTATCTGCGGTTGTGAACACAGGCAGGATTTGCGTTGCGTTTCCAGAAAAGTTCACTCTGGAGCCCGTTCTCAAACCTTGGCAGTTTTGTCCACCCAAAAACTCTGTTACTGTGTAAACAAGAGGCCAAAATTTAACAAAACCTTTGTGTTTCACTGTCTCAGCATCATTGTGTAAACGGGGCCTGAGGTAACTCTGACATCAGGTCAGGTGACCAAAACAGGCTATAAAACAAGGTGTACAGATTGTTGTAGTAAACTGGCATTAAGTCAAAAGCTGCCAACAAGGAAGAACCTAAAAAAATAAATAAAATCACTGGTTTTATGTTTTAACAATTACCACACTAATAAAGATTCACAGGGGCAAAGAGAGGAGGCTGATTGGCCTAAGAAAGGCAATTTCAAACAAGCTGGGGTATTTTAGAGTGAGCCACATGCAGCATCCAACCAGCTAGATAGCTGGACTAAAATACATTTGCTATTAGCTGCTGTCTACCAGCCAGGAATTAGCATCAGCGAGGAAGGCACACACACAATTACGACTGACTCCTTGAGACTCAAAGAGGGTGGTCTCCACTGCAATAATGGTGGAGCTTTTGTGTCAAAGAGATGCTTGTTTTCTCTTCCTCTGGCAGGAAAGTGAATTTGTCTTGCCAGCTCGGTCTATTTATATTCACAAGAGCATTCTTGAGCATTAGCACAGTCATGTGGCCCCCTGGACAGTGGATACGGAGCAGCAATAGATTGAAGGTTTTCTGTGTTTCACCAACCAGCTTGTGATTTAGCCAATAAAATAAAGATCATGGTGCTTATCAGTCAACATTGGCTATGTCTGTTCCTAAATGACTGAGGGAAGCCTGTGCAACATCATATACAGCCCAGTTGAGATGAGAGGTTGATTAGGTGATGGTTGAAGCTGTTATGCAGAGTAAAGCTGGATTTATATTCGCGCAGCATCTGCGTACGGTAGGGTCGGCGTAGCTGACGCTCGTGAAATGTGCTCTCGCACTTGATCATAGGGTTACAGCGTTGTGTTGCATTTCCTCTTCCGAATCTGAAGGTAGCAGTAGGGCTGGTATTGGCTGGTAAACTCTACAGGGCAGAGTTCTTTCGATGGTTCGCTTCAGTTCCGGCAGGCATTTCCTATTTTAGAACAACAATGGCAGTCGACACTGTGAAGTATCTTCACAAGCTCATGGAAGCAACGAAGAAATAAATCTTATCTTCAAAAATGGCGTTATACGCACAAATTCAGTGAAAAGATCCAGGAATCCAAAAAAAAGTAATCACAAACTGACCAATCATCACAAGGAATTACTTCCATGTAACCGTACTGCGTAGCAGGGGTGCAGGTCAGGTAAACCACCCTTATGCAGATGCCACTTGAGTAAAAATCCAGTTTTAGAGGGAAGTTTTGATATCATAAAATCCTCATTCATTCTGCCCTGATGAGTCACAGTAAACATCTGCCTTCAACACTGAGACTAAAACAGGTTCTCTTGGTTTGTGGTGGATGGATGTGCCCTGAAGATGATGACACACCCAACTGCAGTGACTCACAGATCTACAACTGCACAGGGACGTGCATGTCTAGACTGTAAACAAGTCCTTTCTCTAAACACTGACTTAAGACACATGTGTCAGCTAGATAACCCATCAGTGTTCATATAATGTGAACAATATACATAACGGTCAGTGCTGCTCAAGGACGCTTGAAAAGAGTGGTTGCTTTCAAACACTTCAGCTCATGTCTTTAATGGTATTCGCTATTCCACTTTTCATTGCTTCTAAATCCTGAAACTGGGCAGCAACTCAATATTACCATACATCAGCTGATGGTGTACCGTTTTGCTCATTTAATTACAACTGCAACAACAAGAAAATTCCCAAATTTATTTCTAATGAGTAATTCTGTTAACACTTATCTTGTTAATTAGCATATCAGAATCATATATTAACTATCAATCAAAAGATAGGACCCAGCTACATAAAAATTACATTCTTTAGTTGAATTCTGCCATACTGGCCTGTCCCACCTGAGAGCTCACTCAAAAAGTTCAGTGTCTCACATTTTTCACACATCATAACAGTTCACCTTTTAACAGCTGATGAGTGGGACGTCACCATAGCTGCTGGCACATATTCAAAGATGTGAGGTTGGGTCTTTCTCATGCCTCAACTTGTATCTGGGGAACATAAAGAAGTCAAGCTCACCAGCCACACAACCAGCATACCCACCCTCACTGCTCTGTGAGGGTGTCCTGGTATTTAATGAGAGCATGTGAATAATTCAGCCTGGAGGAGAAAGAAGGACTGCAACCATCATTAACTATTCACAGAAACAGTATTATGTCAGATGCACACACAATTGTATGTCCAAACATACTGTATACGCACAATATACACAAAGTACTGTGCCAAAAGTATGTAGCCATCTGCTAACCCTAAGGGCCTGGCTCTGAGGTTTTAAGGGAACCAATTTGAGCTTTTTTGGATTCTGACCTACAGAGAGCTCATCATAAACCCAGCAAAGCTCAGTTGACTTTAGTATCTACAACAATATATAAAAACAAACATTGACCTTGATATGACACTTATTTAAGCTATTCAAACCTTATTTAAATGTGGTGAGAAATAATAGAGAAATTCTCCAAGTTTTCTTGCAAGCAGAACCAAGAAATAAATATTTTCATAAATCTTCTTTATTGTTGACCATAATTCTTTTATTCATGTTTGCTAAATTATCTCATCTCTTCCCTCCAAAACTACTTTCAAGAGCATCACTTGGTAATCAACGTGTAAAAATGGGAAAGTATTTCATTTTGCGAAAAAATGCCACCTTCTCAATCAGAGGCCTTTATTCATCTATTCTGTACAAGTGCAGACCTCCACCTTTAAAGCAAGAGTGCTGCTCCATATGCACATTAGTTTGAGGAAGTGTGTATCACATGTCTGTAATCTGTTTTAAAATAAGCACTCTGTCAGACAGGCTGTTTTCTGTATATCCAACTCGTAAATAATACAGGGAAGAGATGTTTTCAGAGGCCTCCTTCTTGATGGGGAGGAGAATCATCCTCAAGGATACATCACAGTTTGTTCTACACACTGTCACTGATGACTAAGGTCAGGATAATGGATATTTCATGGAGACTGGGTGCATATTAGTGCAGTTATCCTCCGCTGAGGACTCAGATGCACACCGCCTATTTCTGCTGCATCTGATAGTGGCCTAGAAAAGAAGCAACTTGCAGTCATGCAACTCCAAGTTCATATGAACAAGCATAAGCAATCCACACATAACAGTGTACTTAAAAAAAAGGGGGGAAAAAACATGAAAATAAATATGATGTAGTATGGTGGGAAATGCCAATAATTTCAAATAGCATTATAATGAAAAACGCCATCTTTGCCTTGACAACCAACTGCTAATTAACTGGTATATAAAATTCCTTGGTACAGCAACATTGAATCCCTCACAAAAAAGATGCCAGATGATAGAGGACATCAACCATGCATGCTGGACACAGAGAAGAAGCAGAGACAACATTTTACTCCTATCCTTGTAGAGGCTAACCACTGCACATGGTAGAAGGAGCCACTCCCTGCACGGGTACACACTAAGCGTCATCTTCTCAAGTATGACTAGTCACCAGCTCCTCCCTCGTCTTCATATGGAGGCAGCTCATTCCAACATGCACACAAAGACCGGGTTCAGCTAAATGGCCTAAATGGCAGCAGAGCTCCTGGCCACTGCAGCTCAGACCAGCTGAATGGTCCTCATTGTGTCCCCGTGGTCACAGGGGGCTAGCAGAACCGAGCTGTTTTTAAGAGGCCATTTGGCAGGCCTGTGTTCTTACCCGAGCAACGCAGCAACAGGAATTTTCACTCGGTCCACATTAAGGCTCGTCATGGATTCAAGGAAAACAACCAATAAGATACATGAGGCAAACGTCCAGTCATAAAGGAACAAGGAGACTTATGTATACATCTTGCTGAAATACTGAAATAACACAGTTCTTTCTTCCACTTCATTAACTGCTTTAGAGGAGCAATCAAAAAGCATTTCACTGACAAACTAAGTTCTAAAACAAACACATAAAGCATAAAACCAGAAACAAGAATAACGTGAACTGAATGGCTTCTTGAGAAAAGATGTTTGGCAACCACTGTCAAATTCTTATTAGTAACAATTTAACAACAAGGAAGAATCCTAAAAATAACACATGACGACAACTGCATTACTGTGGTTAACTGACCAAAAATTGAGTTGACGCGTTTAAGCAGAAAAGATCACAGCAAGGAACTGTCACAGGTCTGTGAAAGATGATTTCATATAAATTCTGTCACAAGGAAGCATCAACAGAAGGAAGAACAAAACACAATCACGAGAACACAAGGGTACCAAGTATTGAACAACCCTTTATGATGGCATTTAAAAAAAGAAAAAAGTTTGCTGTTTATTTTAAGGATTTTGAGGAACTGATGGCCTTTATTGAAAGCTAGTTGACAGGAAAGGGGGTTAGGAGAGGGGGATGACTTGTAGGAAAGGGTTACAGGCTGGGACTCAAACCAATGTTGTCTGCCTAAAGGAGCTTTGGCCTCTCTACATGAAACACCCACTCAGCTATCCATCACTTCCTGTATGTAGGTTTAATCCATATTAACAGATGTAGACTGATGTCTTTCATGTACAATTCTTGGAACAGGACCCTAAATTTCTTTCAATGCATATAAGAGTCCAGAAAATACTATTTCTCTCAATCACGGAGATGCAAATAACATGAAAATATGCTATTGGTATGTAAAAGTGATTTTCACTGATCTGTAAAACATTGCCTACCATATATCCAGAGGGCTATGAAAGAATAAAATATGATTACTGATAACACTGCATACGGTCAAATAGTGCTGAAGGAACATATCCTTTCTGATTTATGTCAGATATCAAGAATTGATTTACTATAACTGCTATAACAACCACTTATGCTCACACTCACCCCTAGGGTCAATTTATAATCACCAATTAACTTAACAAGTTAGTTTTTTGGACCACAGGAGGAAGCCGGAGTAGCTGGAAAGAACCCATAGATGCATGTGGAGAAAACTCCACACAGAGCTGAGATATGAACCAGGAGTCTTCTTCTTGTGAGGAAATGTTGCCAACCACCATCCAGCCTCAAAAGCATCCAAAACCAGAATAAATGGTAAAGATCTGAGGAAGGCAAGTTACCACAGTGAGACTGATCTACACCAGGAAAACAGATCAACCACAGAGGTCAGTCAGATCCTCAAACAACTGAAGTGCCAGAATCAGTGTCATTATGCTTCGATATGCATTAGAAAAGATATTGCTATTATTCTCATAGATTAAATGAATTTGCTTTTGAAGACTTATCTTTTTTTGTTTAGTTTTTTTACTTTAGGATGTCCTACGCACTACAGAACTTTAACCATTTTCTCAGTGGCGTGCCCCCTATCGACACCTGATTCGGCATCCATCTTGCATCCTACCTGTACTGAGAGCTCTCTCAAACCAGTAAAAGACAGACTCATCTTGACTCTTGTCTTCTCTATTGCTCTGTCTCTGGCTCTCTTTTGTTTCCCCTCTTCCTCCGATAATGTCTTTTATCGTTTCTTTTCTGAGTCAGTCACGGTGCGCGTTCACAACGGACGGTGTGTTTAAATCCACTTGCTAGTGTGTGACACGTGTGCAAAACAAGACTCAGCTGCAACGTCACATGGCATCCCGGTTGAATAAAAGTTGCATAATGCGGTTTCTGAGCTCAGGATGCTGCCGGGCAGCAATGGCTCCAGAAATGCACATAATAGATATCACTGTGCCATCAAAGGAGTCCGGAATGCAGAGTTTTATGGTCAAAAAGTTACAAAGTGCATTTTTTGGCGCCCTTTGCACACTGATTTTTTGGTCCTGAACCAACTTTTTCCAATCAGAATACATCAGCCGGTTCAGGAACTTGCACAGTTCCCTGTCAATGTGAAAGCCAACCTGAGAAGAGAGATGGGGAGTGGAGTGAAGTTGAATGGCTCCCTTCAAACGCCCCGAAACAGACAGCTATGAACAAATGCAAATACATGGCTTAAAGAGAAACTGTGGTACCGTAATCCTGTGGTCTTTTGACCAAAAAAGGTCAGTTATTTCATTAAGATCTTAGGATGATTTTCATGCGGCGACTGTAAGCTTCAGTTGCATCAAGCAACGAAAGTGAAAGTACAGATGTGGCATGGATGATCAAAGTTCATCTGTCCATGGTAAGCCTCTGAGTCAGCAAGGTAAACACAACAACTTTGTATAGTATAGTGGATAGTGGAACGTGCTGCTTCAATCAACAACGGGCTAAATGTGCTTAAGCACAATATATACAGGGCTGAGCTGCCTTTGTTTAGCGTCTGTAAACTACCAAGGAGAAACAGCAACAGGTTAACAATGACTTCTTTCTTTTTTTTCTACCACCAAGGTGCAACCAATATGTGGAAACACCTACTTGCTTAGAGCTGCATTACAAGTCATATTGGAAGTGGTGATTTAGAAGCCATCTTTAGCCAGGTGTAACATCCAGCTTTCATTTTATTTGATCAGTTCATCATTGTCAGCCTCTTTTACTGTCCCAAGGACCTTTTTAAAGGTTTTATTACAAACATGCCTGAAATGTTAATAAAGCTAAGAACCTGCCGGTCACAGAGGAAAATATGGAAATGCTGGTTATCAGAAATAAAATTCTTACACCTGAAATAAAATATTTGCTCACACCATGAATAAGAAGATCTAAAATGGTCAATACACAGGATGACTGGACTCAGCTGGACCTATGAACCTGGATGCCATGAAGAAGGGCAAAGGGGATACCGACAGGGATGTGTGACGGTGTGTCATTGATGGCATAGAGGGGCTGAGCAGCTGCTCTGGGGGAGGGGCTGACTAAGACTATGCCTTGGTTGGATGGATGAATGAATTGTACAGATACTAGTACATCACAAAAGACACACACATCCATAAAACATCTATTTGACAGCCCACTCACCCACATTACAAAGAACCCTTATATTTTGTTGATTGAGGGAGGATGAGGAGTATAGCCAGGTAAACCTATAATTCTTCTAATGACAGGTTTGCATAGTTGCATCAGGTACTGTATATACTATCCTTCAGGTGAATGTTACCACACTACGTGTGACAACAGACTGAATCTTCATATGACACCATATCAAATTATGACTGTAGGCCTGTAGTCATTTCATGTCAACACTAATCAGTGACTCATAAGTTTTATAGCAATAAAGCATGTCTTAAGCGGAAACTCAAACATAGACACATCCTGTCAGAGATTTACATCATTTCCAAATAAATTCACATGAATCTACATGTTAAATTAATATTAAGACAAGAAGAAGATGGCAAGAGCAGAGTCGAGCCCTGATAGCCAGACCTTGCCTGTGGCCATCACAGTATGTCAGACAGCTACACTCAATGAGCTGTTGATTTGACATTCAGTCTCAAAACAAAGGAAGAGATTTGTAACACATGCGTCTTTATATCAACGTTTTGATTGAGAGATAATGGAAACGCGATAAAATGGATGAAAGTCTTTCTCCTCCTCCTGTACAATGCTGCTTGTCATGCTCTACTAGCTCGTATAACCACATCCTGTATTAGCACCAAATAAGCTAGGTGGCACAGCCTGACGTGTGCTCTTATTCAGCTTTTTATAAAAGGAAGTAAATCAGGAGAATTACAAGTACAGATTTAATCAAAGCTGGTAAGCTAAGACAGCTGAGAGAGACATACATAGAGCTAGCCTGAAAATCTACTATAGCATCCCCCATCAGCCACATCAGCCCCCACCCCTCGTTTACCTTCAGACAGCTCCAGATCCAACTCAGCCAACTGGTCTCTA
>JBBBVU010000014.1:15104995-15122179 GCA_037177055.1 Atherinosoma microstoma
ATACAACCGACAATCCTGTCATTAAATCCAGACAGAAATATTGCTCTTCAGGTAAGTTTAAAGCTTATGTCTCAATGCGTCTCAGAACTACTGTGGGGAACTTCTCTATAGCATCTGCATGGCACGGCATCACACAATACTTCCTATTAAGTGCTAGTGACAACGCTTGACACTTGTGAATTGATGCGCTGCCAGTGTGTTTTGGCCTTTAGAAATGTGAACTATAGAGTATTCAACCCAAGCTTGAAGGTTTTTTTTACCCCCTTTGTCACTTTCAATATTCAAACAAGCAAATATCTATACAGTAATCATATCGGTCGAACATGATTTTTTTGATCATTAAAAGCATGAACAAACATTCCTGTTAATTTCTTGTAAGGAAATTTTGATGTACGCTTAAAATAATAAAACACAAAAAAAAGCCTCAAAATGTAGTTGAATTACTATAAAAGCAAACAAAATCCAGCTGGAGATGACTTGCAGGACATCTCACTTGGACTGTCGTGATATCGAACATTCAAGATACAATTATGGTTGCTGCAAACATTCATGATGACGATAACGACGCAATATCTACAGAAATTTGAAATAAATATGTTTCTATCAGATTAATTCCTCCATGTCTTTTACATTTTGCCGTTTGCACACAAAATTGGAAGTGAGGAGCTATAAAAATGGTCCCAATCCGCATTCAAACAATGTGTATTGTCTATATTAATTGATATTTTATCCTTTTGATATCATAAATATTGCCAATACCAGTATACAATGATACCCTTTAGCTCACTTTCGGCCGCCACTGCCTGCCACCCGCCACCCAAAGGCCAAACCAAATACTTAGGGGAAACACTGACACAGATTTCCTTTAAAATTTATCTTTTTATTTATCCATTTCTAACTTTAAATAAAACCAGGTGGATGCCAGGATATACCGTGTCTGTTCAGGGGTTCACCCAAGTAGGCAGTCTTCTTTTGTAGGGTGGTTACAGGACAGTCCTTGTGGGCCAGCAGCAGCTGCTTCAAATGAGCCACTTCATTGCGTAACAATGACACCTCATTCTGAAAACACAGAAAATCAGGCTGATCAATACTTCATGTAATGGTTATACTGTATACAAATAATGGGGGAAAAAAAGACTAACCACTAATGCTGACTAACTAATACAAAACACCTTCCAAACTCTCTTCCTTCAATGGATTTTCCAAGTTTTTGCTATAGCATCTAATTTCAATGCCTAACAGCTGGCAGTGGGCAAATAGGTATACTGGTTAAAAATATTCAAAAACTTCAAATTAACAATAAAAATCTGAAATGAGTCTGAATGGCTTTACAGATTAAGGCTTGAGTGAACATTTTCCATTCGTAAAAGTACCCAGTATAGTCCTTAAATAATATTTTTTATTTAAAAAAACAACGACTACCTTTTAAACTTTACAAACTAAATGGAAGCTTTAAACGAACACCATATTTCATCTTCGTCCACCCACTCCACGCCTACTCACCGACAGTGAGACGTTCAAAGTGCTGAGCTCCTCGGCTTTCTTCTCCAGAGAACAGACCCACAGTTTGCGTTTCTGTCTGCAGCGCGATGCCGCTGCCCTATTCCTCTCCAGGAAGCGCTGCCTTCGCTCATCTGGGTCATCATCTGCCGTCCGCCGTCGACGCCCACCTGTAGGCTGTGCTGGAGATACCTGGAGGGAGAAGAGGGGAAGAGGAAACGCATAGGCAAGGGGAGCGGAAGAGAGGCAAGAAAGAAAAGGGAAGCTTGAGTCATCGTTTCATTATTTAAAAAGGCACCACACATAATTGTCAGCTCAGCACAAGACCTAACATCCAAATTTGTCTGAAACTCATACAGTTACTTGCCATACATTTAAGGTTTTGCTCACTTAAATTTGGTTGTTTTTTTTGCCTCAAAAAATGAATTGGCACGATCGGAATTTGAACAATTACACTAAACATGAAATACCTGAGGTTGTGCAGGTGATGGCGCATCTGGCTGCTGGACAAGAAGCTGGCTCTGCTCTGCTCTTTGAGGTACCATAGGACTACTGCCCATGGCCATGGCTCCCATACTGTGTCCTGACGGGCTCTGCTGCGACAGTGCAGCCTTCAGACGCTATAGGAGATCAGTCAAATTAACAATATCAATAAAAAGTACATGATTTAGTATTCACAGTTCAAACTGATTGTATGAAAAAGGTATAAAAGCAAATGCTTATTTCTTGCATATAAAACTGAAGGTAGTAGGTCAGAATTAACAGAGGTGGCAAAATGACATCACTCTAACAGCTTCGTGTTAACTAAACTTATTTACAATTTCCACGAGAATAACTTGGAATGAAAGTAACTCAATATAGGATAATTTCATATAAAATTATTTCTAGGGGGAAAAGCCTGAATTCTGTGAGGAGTGAAATTAAAATGGTTTTCTGTCAGCAACACACTCATGTGACATCCTTATATAGCTCAACCTGTTTGTTCTGGAGACAGTTCTGGAGGCTTTACTCATCTCTGGTTTTCCGATTATGTATTTCAATGGTTATGATGCTGCTTTGGTGTTTTTACCCAACTTGCTAAAATAATTTGATAATTTGACTGTGGCTCTAAATGTATACAGCTGCTCAAAGGCTTATTTGTATATTCACATCACCACCATTTAGTATCAAGAGAATCCCAACCTGTCAACTTTTCATTAACATCGATGATTTTTCACCTAAAACTAAAGAAGCAGGAAGTTTGTTAAAGGAGGTAATAAAGTTGATACTTCGTATTAATTAATGCTAGAAATAATAACTACAGTCAGTGTTAACTGAAACAAGGTTGAAAAAGATTTTTTCATACACCACTGGGTGCTTGGAAGTCTCATAAATCTAACACAAACTGTGTTGTCAAATTTTAAGGGTTAAATAAATGAGCCACTGCGGTAAAAAGTCATATGATGAACAAACCAGAGCAGACAAAGTCTGGAGGGTAAGGATGGAGACAGAAGAACAGATAAAAGATAAAAATAGAGAGCTAATCTAGTGCTGACCATCTTGGCCTCTGAGTGGATGCTGTAGCCAGAGGGGGAGTTAGAGCCGCTGCTGCTGCCTCCCAGAGGGGGACCGGGGATCCCAGGAATGTTGGGTATCATACACATGGGTCGGGCCAGCTGGAGACCATAAATGATGTAAAAATAAATATTGATCAAAGCTAACCAACTTCTTCACAAAAAAGCTGAGACACAGCACACTGTAGTTCTGCCTTACATTAATGACAGAGGGCATCTGTACGGGACCAGGTAGCACGGGCACTGCCTGACCAGAGGGAAGCATCATCATCGGGTAATGGCTAGTTGGTGAACTACACAGGCAGACAACAAAGAACCGATTCAGTAATACTTGTAAAAATGTATATTCACATTCAGTAGATGAATAAAGTGTAAACAAAACTCAACGCACAAGTTAAAGAATGTTTGCTTCTTTTAAAATGATTTTAAAGATGAGAAATATGTAATAAATACACAATACAGCTCATGCATTTTACTTTTTACAGCCACAAAGAAACATGACGGAATATTCAATCAAAGTAAGACCTTCATACGAGTGTCTGCAAAGCAAGAACTGCAGATGATTGTTGTGTTAGAGCTCAGATTTTTTCTGTTCATATCTTAAAAGCAGCTACTCTCCTAGCCAGGGGTCACAATAACTAGATGTATCCCATAATTCTACATACAATTATTTTTGTTTCTTTATTTTGTTTGCATGGTTGTTCATCTCAGTTGTCTCTGTGTTGGCCGTGGGATGGCGTGGATGGATGGATGGATGTATTCTGCCTCTCATCTTCTGGCAGCTAAATGGTCCTTAGATATGCAAAATGGGTGGATGACTGAAAAACCTGAAAGCCATCCATCATTTTGGCAGATTACAAGACAAAGGTTATATAGCTCTGTCTAGGACCATTGGGAGGGAACACATTACATCAGTTTTAAAACCGCTGCATTGGTGTGTTTCAGAATTGATTGTAAGGTTATTTTTGTTGTTTATAAATGTCTTAATGGTATTGGGCCTTCTTATTTATATTACCTCCTTTTAAATTATGAACCCTCTCGGACCCCGAGGTCCTCTGTTATTGACCTTTTAGTTGTTCCCAAAGTCAGAACCAAAACTTATGGTGAGGCCTCGTTCCATCACCACTACGGCCCTCGTCTGTGGGAAAGCCTCCCAGAGAACCTCAGGGACCTCAGAGACTGTAGTTGCTCTTATAAAGAGGCTGAGACCTATTGAATAGCTGAGCTTTTAACTGAATTTTTATTTGATTTTGATTTAGTCTATTTTATTTAAACTATAATTTCAGAGATTTACTTCTTACTAATTTAATTATGTACTTATACATTTATTTTAAAAACCATCTATTTATGTGGCCTTCTGTTTTTATTGTTTTGTTTTACCCAAGTACAATGTTCTTATGAAGTCATCTATTTATATTTTATAGTTGTTGCTTTTCTTTGGTCTTATTGTCTAACATCTCTAACTCCTCATGGGGATTCTTCATGCCGGGGGCTATGTCTGCTCGGTGTGCAGGGAAGTTGCTGTGGTGATTGCCCTTGTCTGGGCCACCACAGCTATAGGGCTGCTGAGGGTCCTGCACTGCAGCCCTATAGCTGTGGTGTGGACCCTGGCCTGCCCTGATCTGGGTGGTTTCCAGTGGTAGCAGCCTCTGTTGTCATGGTGGCTCCTGGTGTGAATGGATCCCCAAGATATTGTTTCCTCACAGCAGCGTCAAACCAGATGTTAATATTCAGTTAAAAAGAGACAGATGCTAGAGGTTAGAGTGCAAAATAAGATGGGGGATGTGAGGGAGGGATGCACATGAGTACATGTGTGTGAGAGAGAGGTTATGATCAGGTGTGTTTTTAAAATTGTTGGGTCATATACTTGGGTGTGTGAAGACTTCTGTTTTTAATGTGGTAAAATTGTTTCTTTGTAAAGTGCTTTGTGCTACTTTTTGTATGAAAAGTGCTTTATGAATAAATTCTTAATTGAATTGAATAGCAACACTGCAGCATTCACAGCAGCAGCCAAAAACTGCATAAACACCACCTGTAATAAGCCCTCTTCCGTTTAGTGAGGTTTTGTTTTGGCTCATCTTTAATTGCATATTTACCTCTGTGTTAGACTAAAGCTTGTTACAGCCATAATAAAAAGGTCACGGCACCTGAGTGTCCACAGTTTCCTTAGCAAGCTCAGTTTTCGGCAGGTGTTAATGACAAAAAATGAAAAAAGGGGGACCGACTGCAATGAAGGATAAAGGACAAGCAAGTACTGATAAAGTTTATAAGCCACCAGCAACTCACATTACAGAGCAAGTAAGGCTACGTTCACACTGCGGGTGAAATTTAAAAAAAAAAGTCCCTATATTAGTTTAAAAGAAAATATGACAAAACCTACCACAATGTGCAGTCAAATGTTCTTTTTTCTTTTGTGGTTAGCCTGTAGGTCTGCTCTGATAACACATCTCAGCCTTTTTTTTTCTGCCTCCCGGTAAGCGGATCAATAGCATCTGCATCCTCTCTCCTGTGAGACTGAGACATTTAAACTGAGGGAACTCCAGGAGGATGGGACTGGTTGTGGTCTGAACCGCAAGAGTTTTGTGGATGGCGAGAAGTTTATAATGGCCGTAGAGGATGCACTCCTCTTCATCAGAGGGCCAGTTTGATGGATGAAGAGTGGGGGCAGCAGATATTATGCCATTGTCATCCATCCTGCGCTCAATGTTGTTAGCCAAGGAGACAAAAGCCGTGCACGAAACACCTCTGCCTTGTGAAAGCTCCCATCACCTGGCTGAGACACACTGACCCCCTTGAATATTGATTAATTTTCCTCCCGTAAGCATTTTGTGTTCACCGTTGGCTTTCCTCAATGATCTGTGTGCTCAGTGTCACGCCTACCTCAGTATTTGCTCTGACAGCTTTTGCGTCTCTTTGAAGGAAAAGTAATGGGGTTTGCAGAATCGCCAGCGGATCGTTAATCAGTTTAATAATAATTTTTTACCCACAAGGGCAAAAATTATTCCCCACCAGCAAATCGCACCCTGGACACACGCTGTTGCGTCTTTTTAAAACATGCTTTCAGGTTCACTATTCTACACAGTGGTTGCAAATAATGATCTTGGTGCTGCCGCTCGGAAGTCAGCGTGAATGCTGAAGCTGTTCAGCAGTGAAAGATTGCTGGATGAGGGAAAGGAGAATGAAGAAAAAGAGAGCTAATTCCTCCGCTAATTTTACCATTTCACCTGATGCTGCATCGATTCAGAGTGACGTCGTCATCGCATGAATTCCGATCTGGGTCACTTGGCTGTTCAGACAGACAGTCACATTCCAAAACATCCGACCTGTATCGGATTTAGATCCACATACGAAAGTGGCCCAGATCGGATTTGAAAATATCCGATTCCATGCGACTCGGGCTGTTCACACTGTCATGAAAGAATCTCACTTGGGTCACTTGAGGGCAAAAATATCGGATTTGAGCTGCAGTGTGAATGTAGCCTTAGTGGCAAGAAACGGGTCAAGAGGGATGAGTAGATTCAGTGGGAGCTGGAGGTTCCATAGCACAGGAAAGAAAAATGGCCAAATGTTATGGAATTTGCAGTATAACTAATGTGTGAATGGATCCATCTGAGACTCCGGACGTCAGTACTGCATCATAAAAATAGCCGAGTCCTTATTGAAGCCATATTGCAATGAAAATAATGTAAACAAAATTATTGATAACGATGAATAGTACTGTTCTTCTTTCAATCCTGTCTATCAAAATGACACCAAGGTATTTTGCCATTTCAGTTACCATGTGAGAGTTTCCAGAACTGCTTGGTCTCAAAATGATGTGATATTATCATATCATCATAGAATTTATATAGATAATATAGGCCTAATGTAGAACATAATCATTATAATTAATCTTTAGAAATGGATTAAGATTAGCAGAGCTCATTTGTAGGATGCTGAATATAACTTACCCCAAAGTGCGATTTGAAGGCGGTGCCTGTGTGATGACAGAAGTGGGTGATGGCATGGTGGGATGGAGAGCATCAAAGCCCAAATGTAGTGGAAGGGAACCTGGACGCACAATAGTTGGGGTGGGAGCTGAATTCCTTGGTGGCGTGTCCTAGGGGATGACAAATGCAGCAATGCTGGAAGGTTATTTTTTTACACCTATCATTATCGAAAGAAAAATGATAATACTAGAATTCACAACCAACTTACTGATGCTGCAACTACCATGACAAATAATGAACCATGCTTATTCTGCATGATTTAAGGACACTTTGAACAATCATGCACTCCCTCCTCCCTCCATTTTTGTAGTACCTTTCCTTTAACTACAGGCTCTTGGTTGCTGTCTGACGTCCCAGATATTGATTCGGGGCTGCTTGGTGGCGAGGAGTCGACCTCTACAGGTGCCTCCTTTTTCACCTTTACGTCTGATGGTGTCTGCAGGCTCATATCCAAAGCCACAGAGTTGGCAGAAGGGAGCTGAGAAGTGACAGAGACGACCAGAGTTCACATGACCAATGGCAGTGTATGAAAAAGGAAGTTGGTATTTTTCTCACAAACCAGAGACCCTCAGTTTCACTTTGGGAAACACTACTTCAAGTGCAAGAAGACATTAAAGCATCTAAAAAAAAAAACCCAATGTAATCTGGTCAAACTGCAGCAACAGTTGAAATTCTAATGATGCACAAAGAAAGTTTGCAAGGCAGGAATTTCAAGCTGCAATTTTTGACTTCATCAGCATTTGAGGTAAGAAAAAAAAGGGAAGTAAAAATCCATTTTTCACTTCATGGGAGTCTTTGAAAAAAATCCATCTGGTGTCGGAACACAGCATTACATGTTATAATACATGCACAAGGTCAACATCCCCATGCCTTACTTACAGAGTTCTTAGCCCTCTTGTCTTCTTCATCTTGTTCAAAAGAGCTGGCCAGCTCATTAAAGAGACCAACTTCCTCACAGTTCTTCAGGAATCGTGTGGGAGTAGGTGTCTGGTCTGGGAAAAGCAAGGATAATGAAAGAGATGACTATTCTAATCAATACTACCACACTTAGCTCACACTTGAGCATTGGAACCCATGTTCTATACAACGCTGGAGCACACAGACATTAAAGTATGCTTAACAGTCTTTATCTGAATGATGGGAGAGGATATTCATCAACACGCTCCAATGAGACAACAATACCTGCAATGATAACGGAGTCAGTCCTGGCTGGTCCAAATTTCAGAGTCATCTCATGCTTGTGTTTATGTACCGCCAAGTGGTCCTCATTAGTAAACCTCTGGAGTGATTGAAGAAGAAGATGAGAGGAAAGATAAGAATATTACATGAATCAGCCAACAGGCCACTGTAACTATGTCCTGGTGACCTGAGGAGATAGCCTTTATTGCTTTAACCCAAATATCATATTGCAAAAATCACAGACAGATGTAGCACAGCACATGCAGCCTGTGGAGTAAAATTATGTGACAACACACAAAGAAAACTTTATCTGTGGTGTACAATTCCTGCCCTGTATAGGTCTATTATAGCCAGAGGATAAAAGCTCAAATAACCTAACACCAACTAAAAATGTCTTCACTAGATAAAGAGCCTGTGTGTAAAAAGGCCAAAATTACTGTAAAAACTCTAAAAATACAAGGACATACAGAAATAATAAGAAAAATACAAGGAATGAGCAGTGTAATGGCCATTAAACACATTTAAAAATAAATGACACATTAAAAGAAAGCTTACAGATGGAAGTTTAACTCACTGTTGTCAAACTAGATGGTGTGTAAAACATAAGGATACTATAAACTGCGGCTCTGCATTCGTCCATATTGTGTTACTTCCGATCAGGTATCCAAATTAGAAGCTACAGGAGGTCTAGCACCAGGACACATCAGACATATATACCAAAGCACTGACTGCCTTCCTCTCAGACATGGAATGTCTTCTTTTGAGAAGTGGCGATGTGATTCACTCGGAGATGTAGGAGGAATAATCTAAGCTCTGGCACCGGCCTATTCACCATTCACTGCAGCCTATTTTAGGGCGCCGCGTTGCTGTTGCGAGTTCAGTCGTGAGAGTGAAGTGGAAACACAGTCAAGTGTCAGGAGCCTTATTTTTAGAAGCACCAGAAAGCATCACCAATACAACTGCATGTCTCATCTGTCTCTTTCCTGAGCGAGGCGACTAGATCTTGTGGAGGAAACTATCTCAAACTAATCTCCCTGCGTGAAATAATGGCAGCTAGGATTACCTTTCCCCCATGCAATAAATACTAGGCATCATATTAGCGGGGCGAGCTGTTGTTGTTGTTGTTGATGTTAACTTGGTAAAAGGAAAACTGTAAGCAAAGCCAGAAGTCAATCATCCTTGTTCTATTATGGGCATGATTCAGACTTTCCTGGTGGACAACTGCTGCTTGTAAAGGGCAGCAGTAAAACAGCATTTGGACATTAAGACCTTGTAATGTTAGAGATGTTCTGTATCTAAGGCATTTATATATCATCACAGTGGTATTATTATAGCCTTTAAAGCATTAATACATCACAAGTCTAGACATAAAAAAACATTAAATGGTTAGTTTTGTAGTTGTGCTTAACTATTCATCAGAGAGAACATACAAAACAGATTCAAAAATATATATATTTAGAGTGCTTATTGTGCAGGCACGTCTTGTTCAACTAAACAATAACTTAGGTGTCCGTAAAATTCAGAAATAAAGAAATTCAGTAAGGTTTTTGTAGCCAAAGTTGTTTTAAGTTCCACACAGTAATGTTAAGTTGTGATGTTGATAAAACAATGAAAATGTTTAGCCCTAGACTACAACTCCAGATCTGTTTAGTTTGACACTCAAACAACACTGCTGCCAGGGCCACATCTGCAGACCTGCACTGTCATCAACGTCACTTCGCCTCAAAAAAAAGCTCCCGTGCTGTTGCTTTAACCGTTTACTAAATTAATAATGGTATTTTAAATCAAATATGCAGACTATTTACTTGCCAAACAAAACATGGAGTCTCCTGGTGACCACGATGTTGATGGAAGAAAATAACCAAACTGTTCATCATTTATTTAACAAACATGCATGCTTGATTGCTTTACATGACATGCTGTTCAAACCGGAAACACAACAGATCACTTTGGACCAGATAATCAAAGAAGTCTTATAGTTGCCAAATGTTTTATAAACTCATGAACACTCTCTTCCTGCAGACTCCTGGAGAGACAATACAGAACAGACTCTAAGGATATTAATCTAACACTGCATCAGATCAGACAGCTAAATAAGCACAACAGATATATTTCCTGTGTTGAATAATCATCAGCCCCAGAATGTACTTCTTCTAATTTCTTCTTCTTCTTTTCTACGATGTCAAGCCAAACCCCAACAATGCACCATGTTCGGGGCATGTAAGTGCACAACTGGCACTCAGTTGAGTCACTGCCATGGCTCAAACCTATGTCTGCAGGCACTTCGAGTCAGCAGTGACAGGTTGAAACAATAACTGTGCTTTGATTACTCACTGGAGCTTCCAGTGAGTCATTGCAAAAGGAGACAGAATTGTCTCACATCAGCATGCAAGGTAGAACATTACTACTGTGGTGTTCATTATAAACGTTGCATAATTCAGTTCATTTGCTTGTGTTGGATAGGAGGGGTTTTTTTTCAAGAAAAAACATACACACACTCTTCTAAAATCAACAGCACTTTGAAGAACATGTAGTACTTTTGTGTTCATTTCTGAAAGAGGTAAAACATATCTAACCACATGCAGATAACTGTTTAACTCTGGAGCATACACTGAGTCAAAAAATACCCCATACTACACACACGTCCACACACTTGAAATCCAGGACAAGGTGGGAGAAGACTTACCTGTCCACAGCCAGGAGCGTTGCACACAAAAGGTCGGTCATCCCCCATTTTTGCAAAGAGCTTGCAATGTAACTGTGGGAGAGGAGAAGAGGAGAACATTGCTGTGGCTTTTCTAGATCTGTGAACTGGCAAATCCTGAAACAACAAAACAGGGATGCTGTGGCTTGTAGTCTTTAGTCTGAGCAGGAAGCCGAGTGGCATTTAAAAATAACCCTGGCACAGAGGAAAACATGCACAGAGGCAGCAAGAAGAAGTTTCCCTGGTGATACTTCCTTCACGCAGAGGGGCTTCTGGTTGGCCAATGATGAGCTGCTTACAGGGGAGGACGACAGCTACTGTGTACACAAAAGCATCTCCCTCACCTTCTCCCTTTCTCTCTTTCTCATTTGCCTTCAATCCAATCCCTCCTTCTCTCATTACCACTCCCTCTCTTCACCTCTCCAGCCCCTTTCAACCTTTCCTCTTCTTGTGGCCTTCGTTTGCAGTCTCCTGCTCTGATTCAGCTGCTTCAGCTTGCTCATAGCCTGCTTCAGTCTTCTACTTACATCTCTGAAAATCCCATGTGAGTTGGGATGGAATTCCACAACAGAGTCCACAGCACAGACATTTTAAACTTGGGTGGTTTTGCTCTGATTGATCTGACTGACCCTCACTTGTGTTAATGGTTAGGTTTAGTTTTGTGTTTTTTGTTTTAAAAGACAATAAAGTGATTGAATAAGTCAAATACCAAAGACAGGGTAAATAAAATAATTAGAAAAAATATCTCTTCACTCAATGCATGATAGCAATGTTTTCATACTTTCAGTATGAGTACTGTTGCTTTCATGGAAGAGTCTATAGTAGATGAAGCGATAAGGTGTCTGAGCAAAAGAAAATAAATAAGTGGAGGTGATACATTCTCTTCTGACTCAATTATAACAGTCAAATAACGAAAAAAGGGAATTGAACAGTTCTACTGCAGGTTAAAGGGCTACTTTTCTTCTATTTTTTTCTTTTTTTTTTGTTGTTGTTGGTTGTGCAGAACTAAGAGCGTCATGAAAAACAATATAAAGAATAGATGTTCAATGAATTCATGGAAATGGTTAGTCTTTGGTATTGTCAGGAATGTAACGACACTAAAGTTTAAAAAACCTACACCTGGAAACAATCGGGATAATTCCTCAGATCTTCTATCAGCTGGGGACACTCTTTGTTCTTAAAAACATATTGGATGGACCAGGTATTAAAATTTTTTTCAATACTATAAAGTGTTGAAATGACTACAAAAATCAACCTCACTCTTTGACAGTTACATTTTGTCTGATATTGCAAATACAAGTAATGAATATATTATCGAAATGCATCGTACTCTGTAAAGAAGCTTTCCGTGAGTAATTTTTTTGTTATATGACATGATTTTTATTTTTTAATGCATCTGAAACATACAGACCTAAGCATGTGACAAGATCACTTTACTGTTGAGATATTTAAATGAAAACATTAAAACACTGAATTTAAATGAACTAATGTGCTTTTAACATATTTAAATTTTAAATGGTGTTTATCTGGGACATCTACATTCGCTGGCTGGTTGCAGAATATAATTCCAAAAATTAAAAAAAACAACACATAAAATCGCTGCTGCGGTTGTATAATAGGTGTTTGGATTGATAGTGACCATTATTTTCAGGCAGATCAGAGTAACGTATATTTCTTAATTCTGTAAAAACTGAGCCATAAAATGTAGCTCTGTTAGACATTTGAATCCACAGGAAACACATCTAAAGCTTTCTACAGAGCTCCAGTGCTGTTGTATAGAGTTACATATGCACATGCTCCTGTTTGGTTTCTCCTCCTGTTGTGCCCCGGCTGAAATGGCATAAACTAAACTGAGCATGGCTCGCTGCATCCATCCGCAATTCAACCCCAACTCCATCTCAACCAAGCCACCCCACCCTGCACTGCTTCTACACAGCTGGATAAAACTCCTCCTTGTAAAGAAACACTGAAAGTTTAAAAAAATAACTCATTAAAATTAAAATCGGGAAATTGTTGAGATGGGTGGGAAAAACTGATATGAATATTTTAGCACTCTCAGCTGGCCCAAAGTGACGTCTGGCAGCTATTACGCAATTCAATCCCATTGATAGCACAGTGACTACCAACACGCTTCAAACACCTTGTTGTGTATTAAAATAAAAAGTATTTAATCATCAAAGGATGTCCTGTATAGATTCTTATCTATAAAGTTTGGCTCATGAATGTGTGCTGTTGTGAACAGAACATATACTTGGAGATATAATACTACAATGTACATCCATGATGTCTTTGCTGACTTAACATGGCAGCTTCTGTAGATCACTGGTCCAACTTCTTCTTTACTAGCATAAAAGGCTGTTTTAAGGCTTAAAAAAACAGTGATACAACAAACTGTAAAACAATTACTTTTTTTTTTAAGTTCATTATTGTAATAGCACTAACCACAATAAATTCTATTGTTCTTACTATATAAGTTTAGCATGTCGCCTAACATTATTGAGTGGGACAGATTATTCATTACTTTGGCCAGGCATAAATGTCTGAAAGTTTTCCCAGTGTTGAAGTCAGTATATTTTCCTCCTTCCTCCCTCCATCTCTCCCTCTGCTGAGGACAGCTGCCCCTGAGCCAACACATGATTACTGAAGCCTTGTGCTGGAATATAACGCTCTCCCATGACGCTGAGCTTGTAACGAGCCAAACTGTTCTGTCTTTCAGCTCCACATTTTAACGAGAAAAGGGCTTTGAATTGTATTTCCAGGCAAAAGCTGCTCCTCTTTGTACAGATCAAAAAGCCTATGAAGCAGAGCAGTCTGGAGTCTTGCGAATGTCCCATATGCTCCGGACTTAATCAACAGGTCAGCGCCAGGGCCCTCACAAGTGCTTCCAATCCACTGAGTCTATTTGAGCAGAATGTGTCAGCAAACGAGATACTCCATCTAGCTCGTTATACCGAGGGTGTGGACTGAGTGGGGAAATAGACACATCTGGCGTCAGGAGTGGGAACAGATTTCAGAGTTTACATCTTACTAGAGACATGTTAGACATTAACTTGGCTTGCTGGTACCAACATGAAATTTAGAGTTTGATTTTGTGGAAAGTCCATGATAAATTGCAGATGACAGGGATGGAAAATGCCATTTGGTGTCATAGCTGCCCCATCCAATATCCAAACCTGGTTAAAACAGATGTGTTAGAACTTCAACATGTACAAAAAAACTAAACAACGCACCTTGCCCAGGGTATTCAAAAACTGCAGCACAATCTGAAATCATCTGCTGAATTGATTTATATATGTTGACAGAAATACTGCTATTAATTTGTGATTTGATTGTCAGATGCATGTTACTGAGCGTAAACTCTGGGAGTAATTTAAGAGTTGACGGTGTGAAGTTTTACTGGACTGTGTAAAATGTCTGCAGACCTCAACCCTGTGAGAGACAATAAATCAGTCAGCTAGTTACAGCACTCTTGATGCACATCCCTGATATTCATCACAGGCCTTGATATCGAGTCCACCTGCTTTCGACTCATTTCATCCAAGGTGACATGGAAGCACTTAAAAGTACCTTAATTCCTCTCCCTCTCATTGAGCTGCTGCCAAAGTCTTAACGTTAACTTGGATTTCTCCGACTCAGCAGGTGTAGGGGAACAAGTCCCAGCTATAATCAGCTACAGCCATCCAGTGTTTGATGCAGCCTGCTAGGAAACTGACTAAACAAACTGTATTAATAGCTCGCACTGCAGCCATGACGCTGGAATCTGAGGCTTAAATTGCCAGAGGGTAGGGGAGACCCCTCTAAAAGAAAAAGAAATAAAGGAGGGGGAGAAGAAGACAAATTGTGAAATAGATAAAAATATAAAAGAAAAATGCCGCCAGCGGTTGGTAAGTTAAGTACTGTATCACTGATCTGTATAGGATCACAGGTGAGGTCTGAGCTTTTAAGACAGAAGATCTAGGTTGTCACTGGGTGTGTGCAGCAGCCAATTTGTTTTTATGTAAGCAAAGTGAACACAAGATATAGTAAATGGAACAAATGTAATCCTATATCCACATCTGCATAAATAGCAAGGCATAACAACTAAATCCATACCAAGTTAGAATACAAAATGCACCCGAGGCAGTTTTCTAAAATTAAACCAGAAACACTACACAGTTGTAATTCATGCACTAAAATTTTAACAAGCCCCTGTTGATAGGATTTACATTTTTAACTATAAATTTAAAATAAAAAGACCACATTACTGGATATTTTGTTTTTCCATCAGTGGTGCAGCTTTACTTTATAGTCTATACCTAATGCTGTAAAAGATTAACAACTACAGAACGCAAAACCTGACGTTTTAATAACTGACTCTGCAGCAAAACAAACCAAAGAACACTTAAGCTCGCTTTATATTCATTTACCTATTGCATTATTTCATTTCATAAGGAGCATTTCTGTTCAACACCTCTTCTCATGTCTTTTCTGTGTGTGTCAAAGTGTTTAGGTGTACAGAACATGCTGTAGGTTTCTCTGGTGAAACCTTTCTCTAAATGGTGGAATGAATAAGAACTCTGCCAAAAACATGACCTACATTCCTAATGAAGGTGTTGACATGCATGGGGATACGGATCGTCGGGCGTTCAAGAGTTCAGATTGCAATACTATGGATATCACTACTACTTGAGACGTTGAGCTCTTTTGAGGTTCTTATTGCAGCCCAAAAGTATTTTATAGTATATTCTGCCGAAGAATAAACAGCCACGATAATATCTTTGCAGAGATCCAAGCATGCAAAAGTGTCAAATGTCAAAATGAATTCCCAAAGTCCAACAAACTTTAGTTCCTTCTTCCACAGAACTCTGACTGGCTTGTAAGGGTTTCTCTTTTTTAGCCTCCATTACCTTCTGGCTGCAGACTTAGCCCTGCCTTTTCCCGTAACAAGACCGCCTATTCTTTGCAGCAATTGGCCCTCAGCACGTCAGTCAACAGCATCTCATGCACGCATAGCTTTGGGCCTTGTCAATAACAGCAGATAGATGAACCTTATTGGTCAAAACCAAGAAATCAACTTTTTTTTGGATTCACGCAAAACTAATGGCTAACTGCAGAAGCTAGCGTTAAAAACAGGCCGAACGCGCACAGAAAGTGAAAAATGACAACGGTACTAACCTTTTCTATGCTGACAACAAACAAACATATAAACTAATTTGATTATAAAGACACGTGAACCATTTTAAAAGGCATAAAAGATCACCAAAATCACAAAAGTAGAAAAAGCTAGCAGTTAGTTGGTTAGCGGACTGACTGACACTTGAGTGCAAAGCGAGACAGTAGGTCCGAATGAAACGTTGTAGTTGACCCAACAGTTTTGACAATTATAGAAAGGTGAAGATTTAACGATAGCAAGCACTCAAAACTGTCGAGCCCAGCGCAAATTTGAAAGAGTTTAGTGACATCGACATATCTTTAATGAATTTAGAGGTAAATAAAGTGTTTACAAACTCACCCTTGCGCCCCTCTCTCTGGCTCCCCTCTCCTCTCCTCGCTTTTGGAATTTGACACTCCCCTCGATGAAGACTTATCGCGAGAATTCAGTTCTCGAGAAACAGTTGACTTTTAGTAGTCATGTTTTGCCTTACCTGCTGTCATTTCAGTAACTTCTGTAGTGACACATATATATATATCTTTAAATGTTTGATGGAAATCTTATTAAAATGACCTTTTTCTAGCTTTTTAAATGTACAAAAAAGGGCCAAATAATTTAGTATGGTACAAACCACTTTCTCTTCCTTGGGCCTGATAAAATGAGCAGAAATATTTTGCAAAATTAGTTTGAAATCATGAGCAAAAAAGCAGAACACCCGATTGGAATTTAGAAAAACTAAATTAAAAAGAGGGGTAAAAATACTGTTTAAAAATCCAGTGATTTAAAATGACTTACTGCTGAATAGGAAATTATTTGAATTGTAGTAAAACTTCATTTGATTAAACTCATGTAAACATTAACTTTGTTTTAGAGTTTTTCTTTTTTTAAATGTGACGTGAATTTGGATGTTAGTTGGACATTCTTCTGTTTGCAAAACAGATGTCAAAGACAATATTATTCCTATCAAATCAATGTGAGCAATATTCAATTAAATCGTGCTGTACACAAAAATGCAGCCCATCATTTACATTCTTTAAAAACTTAAGGGGTTTGAAATGAATGAATGAAATGAAAAATACTTTATTTATCCCTTTGAGGGAAATTATTGTTGTAGCAGAGTTTTTTTTT
>JBBBVU010000014.1:15122279-15146701 GCA_037177055.1 Atherinosoma microstoma
CATCTCAGACACACAACTTTTCAGTCTTACAAACTGTGGTCTGTTTGTTAGGTAGTCATAAATCCAGGTGGTTGTGGTTTAGGCTATTTAAAACATTTGAATACATTTCATACGGGATCTTATGCATAATTTCATAAAAAGTTATTGATTCTGCATATAGCAAATGCTTCCCTTACATTTCAGGATATAAAGATACTGGAGATATTAAGCAACAGTTTCTTAAAAGGGTATATTTTCTAAAATTGTGATTATTATTGTTTTCAGTTGCTTTTATACTCCCTCCAAATATTTCCCCATCTTCTCATTCTGATGTTTGAGAGACACTGCAGCATGGCATATAATATATAACATAAAGACCATCAGCCCAAAACTGATACATAAAAAACAGCAATAATTAAACATGAGACCATGATATGTGAACTCATTTTTGTTGTTTGAAAATCTTTAGTCTTGAACACAATGTCATCAGCAGCCAATGTTTCTAGAAACAGCACTTTTTTCCCATTACAAGACTGAACATTTCATTCACAGCAGTCTCACACAACATTTAGGGATAAAGCTAGAGAGACCCCTAATGGATAATCTGAGAATTGAACATGCTAATAGGAAACTGAATCTCATCCATGAGAAATGGTTAAAAGGCACATTCAGTAATTTCACTGACTTATATTTCGCCGAGAGACTTCCCTGGAAAATTTTGTTCACTTGTGCTTCTACATTTTTCTGGGGAAAAAAAAGCTAATATTAAACAAAAAATAAAAATTCCCTGTTGTATCATAAATTAAGTAGGGGCCCATTGAACACTGTTGTTCTGGAGAAAATGAGCCCTTTCATCACCAGATTATTATTTGTGCCATCAGTTATTTATATTTCTTCTTTATAAAAATTGTTGAATAACACTGCTATAGGGGGGCATATGATAGGCTTTAGTGAAAGATGTTTTAATATGCCAGAAGAAAAGCACAGGTTCAAATAAAAATGTATACTGGCTGACTCCATTTTGCTTTTTGGTCTGAGGAGTTGGTATTGTCCATGTTAGTTCACCATAACAGAACTATAGTTTGAACTATTAGAAACACCACTGCTTTTCTTACTAGTGTTCAAGTGTTTATATGTGCTGTGAAAAAGAGTTTGTGGCAATAAAAAATCAGGGTGTGATTAATTATATGAATATGGGAAGAGAATTCAGGTGACCATAACTGAGAATTATAAAGCAATGTAATGACACTTTTGTGAGGTAAAGCCAAGAGAAAAAAGTGGACCAGAATATGAAGGCATTTACTTGCTGTATGTTGACAAAGAAAAGAAGCACCTTTGTTGGTGAACACAAAACATGATCTTGGAGTTCGTTTTATACATCTGCAGAACAGGCAAACAAATCCAGCACAGAAATGATCAGATATTAGACAGATCTCAAACACACTTGCATTTTACAACCTCATTTTGTGGGTTCTTAAAGGACAATAACTTAGTATTCACACCGTTTCATGGTTATAACACTTCCACACTAAATTCAATAGAAAGGGATTATCATTTTGGACCAGTTAGCACCTTTGAAAACTTAAAATTTAGCAGGTTAAGACTGGAAACATAATTGCAAAAAACTGAAAACGAGAACGCCTTTATACCAACTTGGCAACTGGAACTGAACTCCTCAATAAAATAAGCCCAAATAAATAGTGAATCACATGACAGAGGACAAGTCGACATTACCTTTGTCAGCATTGAACCTTTGCAGAAGACTAACTGGCACATTTTGTGAAACCAATAATAATATTTAGCAACCTTCTGTTGTTTCTACATATATTGTTCCCATCTGGCACTATCATTTTCTTTACTCCCCAAGAGAGTTTTTTTTTCTTTTTAAAAATATCTTATTTTCTATTTGGTGGATATCGCTGACAAATAAGTGGATACTCAAACTATCATACAAACCACTTTAATAAAATTGTTCCTTTGCACTACCTGAGGAACTGCGCTATTTGACAGATTTACAAGACAGGAGGACGCTACCCACCTTCATACACAATATGTTTAACATACATTTTGCCATAAGCATTCATTTTAAACTAATTATTCAGGTTTTTTCCACAACCTCTGGAGCCAAATATTCGAGCTCACTGTGAATTTATTAAACAAAATAGTAATGATAACATTAAGCTTACTAAAGTTTTCAAAGAGGTGGTTGCTCTTCATGGGCATGTTAAGAGGAGCTGGATGATTGGACACAACTTGATTCATCTTGATCTATTGCCATGATGAAGTCAAGAAATTCTGATATTGTTCCTATATGTTCTGGATTAGAAGCGGACAGAGACCCCACTGCAGGCTTGTACAGGTGCAGGCTTGATCCCTCACATTCAACTGAACAAACTTATCAATCTGCACTAAATTACTGCTCATTTGGAAGATGTGAGAAAAAAGACAGAAAAAAAGCTCTCAGAGTGTACACATTTGAATTAATTTGCTAGAGCGTTTGAAAAGCAATGGCCATTGACAGACTTTTTCCTGTGAATAAGTAGACACTTCTTTGCCAATAAATGCAGTGTGATGAGCTGTCGAATCATTAGCCAGTGAGGTCAGAGAATGACCAGATGGCTTCATCATCATCAGTCTTTCAACAGTAGATACTCTTTGATGGTCTCTGGTAAAGGAAGCTCTTTAACAGCAGTGGGTAGGAACTGTACCCCGAGACTCTGCCGCACAGCACAGCGTGCCAGAGAACGAAGCGATGGAGCCTGAGCCACCATGTTAGTGAGCCTTGCCAGCAGCTGGGGATCTCTACTGAGCTCCCTGGGAAGGGTACCGTCAGCCCTTCGGATCTCAAACCGCCCTGCTGCTCGACACAGCAGCTCCAAACACTCTTCCTCCTGTTCAGTGCCCAGTCCCCTGGCCAACAGGGCCACCAGTCGGGAGATGGGGGTCTGGCCCTTCAGGTTGGTCACATGGACCTGAGCTCCGTATTCTAATAGAACTTTGACGCTCTCCAGGTTACCCTTCATTGCTGCCCAGCTCAAAGGTGTGTCATTGTTATAATCCCGGGCATTGGGACAGGCCCCACTCTCCAAGAGAGCCCTCACGCACTCTGGGTTATCTTTGAAGGCGGCCCAGTGAAGTGGGGTGTCCTTGTTGCCGTCCAGGGCGTTTGGCTGGGCCCCATACTCCAACAGCAGCTCTACGCAGGTCTCATCCTTTTCTGCAGCATAGTGCAGTGCTGTACGGTTATAGCCATCCAAAGCATTCACCTAATGAGGAAATTAAATATACTGAGTGGTCTTGTGCTGGGAAACCTAACAACTCTTGGATCCCAATTTGAACTGCATTTTAGCCCATTTTTGTGTAGAAACACAAATTAAGTTGGAAAATATACCAGATTCTGGAGTAATTATTCTATGACCCTTTGTTTTGTTAAGTTTAAATGGAGGGTGAAATAATCAATGTAAATTGTTGATCATTCTACATCCAAAATAAAAACTCAAAAACTGTTCCCATTGATTTCCTAAAGAATCAAGGATATTACTTCTAGACAGAAATGTTGGTTTTGAATCTTGCTTAATTATGAGTTTTACGATCCCCACAGACAATATTTTATATTGTGTGGAACACTTGAATTTTTTTTTTTTTCAAACATACATTTTCATTTACCATCTACAGACACAACAGACACTTTATACTCAATCATATATGAATATCAAGATTAGTAAATGCACTTTCAGAACCTTTCACTAAACTGCTGGTATGAAATTAACAACGTAAACAAGTTTAACTTTATATGGGTAGACCTTAATTAAAAAAATACCTCCTCCTGAAAAGTATGAAATTCATCTAAAACTTTATGGTATTATACGGAAATAGATTCAGTAAGACTCATCTCTAGCATACCTCTGCACCCTTCTCCAATAGCAGCTCCACACAGTCTGCATCGGCCACCATACAGGCACAGTGCAGTGGTTTAAGTGTGCCATGCATCCGGTTGACATCAGCTCCCTAAGGAAAACAGGAGATGATAATGATATTCATGCTACATATGGCACTTGAAACACATTATTCATTTCAAGTGCAACAGGATGATGAGTTAGCATACCTTACGAATAAGATCCTCCACATTGTCATGTGGGAATGAGCGGATGGCTGCAATGGTGCGGATGAGTCTCTCGGATAAGGAGTATTTACTTTGAATGCTCTGCATGATGTACCACATAGTAGAGCTCATATGTAACAGAGGACCATGGCACCCAGGCAGGGGTGATGCTAGAGCATACTGAAACAAATTTTCCAAAAAGGTGGTGTTAAAAGATGTTGGATGCAATCGAATACTGAAATACTGAAATGAGAAAATATATTACCAAAGCATGAGAGTAATAAATGTAAATGTTTTTCATTTACATCTTAATCCACTGAATTATGATCCAGTGGATCTTTTTCTTTTGTCTGTAATGTTGTTTTCTATCCTCCATTGGATGTTTTACTTTCTTTTTTGTTGATGCATATTTTAAAATGTTTAATTGTATTGTTATACACCTTATTGGCATAACAGAAATGACCATAGCCTGAATTGGAGAACAACTTCCTTGTTTGTACAAACATTCAAATTTCGTTTACTGTTTATGAAAATAATCATTTCATTTATCTAAAAATGATCACATTAGCACTGGTTAGAAGAAAATCTCCATTTTCTTTGAATTCTTTTTTTTTTTTTTTACCCCCCGAGTAAAGGAATATTATTTAGACACCCAACACTGCCGCTACTGAACTAAGCTAGCTGTTAAACATCAGTCACTCGCTGAGAAACAATGTAAACAAACTAGTGACACTGACTAAGTCAATCGTCAGGAACAAAACTGCAGCTGCTACAGAGATGTCTCTTCCACCTCAAGTGGGAGTTTTAACGTTAATACACAAATCTTTAAAGTCACATCGTGGCAGAAAGAGGCGGTGAAAGTCTGGTTAAATAAAAAGAACAAATACTTGGGTACATTTTGTAGTACCCAGTTAGCTAGTTGCAGGCTAACGTTAGCATCGAGCTTCGAAAAACAATCGACAATTAGAAGCGTAAAAATCCAATGACACTACTTTTGAACACTTGCAAACATGCTTTGACACGCTATTAGCACCAACAATCGAAAAAATACCGATGCTAATGGGATAACGTACCGTTTAAAGTCCACGGCTTGGAGGTCTTGGAGGCTACCGTAACGGATTGCTAGCTGTTCAGTTTGACACAAACACGAAACGTCACGCGACCACGCCTTCTGCCGCCTCGAGCCGTCACAGAGTGAACGTTATCAGATTATTCGGTCTGGAACTCGCGTATGCTCATTTAGCTCTATTTTCTAAGAATATGGACACGTTCCAGGTTTCACTGCAGGGTACTTCCTTATGGCAATACGTCCTTGCTTTGCGTACCGACATTCCCAATATAGGCATGTATGGCGGCGGTGCAGCGGGCATCCACCGGCCGAATACTTTCAGTCCATGTCCATGTTAAGGAGTCGGCTGGAAGAGACTGCAGGCGATAGGCGGGCTTCTCCGGTGTAAGGGGAGCAGTAGTCCCGACCAGTTGTAGTACCAGCCTCGTCCTCTAATAAAATCTCAATTAGGGACCCTACTTTTTCTTTTAGGAACCCTAACAAAATGGACAACCAAGGAATCCATTCAGTTATCACTGATTTTGGTTTTGTAGATTCTGCCGTTTTATTTTCTTTAGGAAGCTTTCTGGACATTGAAAATTTTACATTATGTTTAGTCCCATTCTGAAAAAAATGCATTTAAGTAAAATAATTGACTTATTTGTCAGATTAATCTCCATTGTTTTTGAGTAAAGGCCATCACACTTTCAAGAAAACCCTCTTCAAATGGATAATTATGTTAATTCTCTTTTATTTTGGACCCTGAGTCTGTAATAAAGATTGAACTGAATAGCAAACAAAGCAGTAAATCCTTACACCATCTACTGTACGAGTGCATGTAATATATGTACACAACTGTTAACAGCCATAATAAATGTGACACTGGAAAGCCAAATCAAAATAATTTATTTTTGGTGACATTTCATACAGTTCTAAGATTGTGTCTCAAACACTTGGTTGATCCATTACTACATTTCCTTTTGCCACCCCAACCCAAATTAACAGAAAATAACCCAAACATATTGTAGGGGCAAAGCAATTTCTGTAGGTATTTGCAAGCCTGTCAACAACCATATGCTTCTAAAATGATTTCACATTACTCAAGTATGATTCTTTTTAAAAAGAAGTTAGTGCATTTATTTCAATATACTAAATCACTAGCTGCTCATACTCATTGCTGAAAAAGAAAAAAAAGAAAAAAAAAAGAACAGCCCCAGTGATTGGATATTTGTTTACTGCATTATTAAACCCAAAGTTAATGCTTCAATTGTTTTCTTTCAGCTGACATCTCAATCAGTATATAAATGTCATATGCGTGATTTTATTCTGCCAATGCGATTTCATACAACTTTGGGGAAACCAGCCTACCAAGATTGAGAGAAAAGCGTTGCACATTAGAATTAAAATAAATAAATTTAAAAAGCAATACATACAGTGAGTCAAACTTCAAATTCTAAGTCAATCTGTTTTTCAAACATTTTATAAAATAAGAAAGAAACCAAAAACAAACCAGCAAACTCACCCTAAATGAAAAACAAACAAAAAAAACTGATGGTTACCTGCTGTCAAAAGCCTCCCTCTGTAAATTCAATACTAGAACAATTACATTCTCCCACACACATTTCTAGTGAAGGGTTATTACAATATAACATAGGCAACTACATCTCTACAGCTTTTCAAAAATCCAGTTTCACTGAGCCAAAAGTTTCCCGAAAACTAAATTATTTAGCAGACCTCATCAATAAAAATCTTATTCTAGCACTCTATGATCGTAGGCAGCTGGCACATAGTACAAGAAAATATTCAATTTTCTTTTTACCCATGACTTGGCTGCTGGATAGTCTGTAGCTATCACCCTTAACTAACGGCACTCCTCAGTCTATTTTCTGACACAATGCCACTTTTAATTAACAATTCACAGATATAAGCTTAACCTGGATATCCTGTGATGATATAGAAAACCAAACCTCACCTGAACCACCAGGCACACTGAACAGTCAAATCTTAGCTTCAACCTATACATTTTTTTTTCTCATGGAAACAACCTACTACCCAAACAAACATGTAAACAGAGAACCTGACTGATTATGAACAGTGACAAAGTTTTGAATCCATTGCAGTGGGTAGACCCAAAACAGTTCAGATAAACAGCGATAAAACTTGACATGAAAAACTTTGGACCAGGCTAGCAGGATCACTGTGGCTAACAGGCCAGTGAGCGCCCCAAAGAGCATTTCAGGTGCAAACAAAACCACACAGATGACTGTGGCGCACATCGACAGTTTCTGATGTCTGAATGATAGCGTTTAAGCCAATCATGAACCAGGATCAAAACACCACCAAAGAATGCATTTCATTAATATACATTAGAAGACCACACTGTCCAGAATCAGGACAATGTTTCAGAATCTCTGCTGTAAAAATCAAAAGTCATCCATTTCATTACATCGGTGCAACAGCACACTGCAGCACTTCAATCATTTTGCTTAACAATCAATGCATACAGAGACATCAGTCAACCCTTCAGTCATACTTGCAAACCTAAGCACACAAGAAAAACAAAACAAAACAAAAAAACAACTGATGTCTTGTTGCGAGTTAGTGATATCTTTGTATATGTACATGACATATATGCATGTTCTTTTCATCTTAGTGCATATTGTTCTTGCAGACCAACATCTATTCTTTAAAATAAAAAAAATAAAAAAGGTAGAGGGCCATTTACGTGGCCCAGCATCCCACCTCTCCCTAGTAGAGCATAAATGAACAGCCTCCAGATAAATCACACTTAAATTCTTGTAAGCATAATGCAGGAGGCCAAAACAAGATTTTTGTTTCCTTTTCGAATCGCTCATCAACGTTCTTCAAGTGTCATTTTGCCCTTAAGTCCTGGATGTCACGGTCCTTTAAAAGCTTTTCTTTGGACAAGTTCCAGGAGGGAAGGTGGCTACCATAATGTTGTTGCTTTTATGTTATTCATTTTTATATAATTATATATATCCATGTATATATTGATACATAATTTTTTTTCTACTCATATTAAGTTTTTTTACTTTGGCGATACTGGTGGGATGTTCTGCTCTTTGCCAGTGTGTCTGTATCCTCCCTGGGGGGAGCTGCGTCGAGCTGGGGGTGGGCGCCGCTGGTCCCGGAATTTGAGGCCCCCTGTGCCTCTGGGGCCATTGCTGCGGTAATAACCTTGAGAGTCACGTTCACGTGGTGGCCGGCTCTCCTTGCACTCCCATCCCCCCTCTCTGTCATGGCCTTTCTCTTGCTTGTCTCCTGGGCTACTGCTGGAGCCCAGCTCTTCGGCCTTGTTCACACGCAACTCGCGTAGCGGCTGGCCTGATGCTGTGCCAGAGGAAGCTGGAGCAGGGGCTGCAGGGGGAGGGTCCTTGGGTGGCCGTTGGCACACTTCGGCATAGCTGAGTTTACGGGGCTCCTGAAGCATGGTAAAGAGGAGGAGAGAGATTCATCTTTTAAAAACTTGTAAAACTCCAATTAATACACTAATACTGTACACTATTTTCATTATTCTTCTGGTTAAACCCTCAGATCTCATAATCTTGACGCTCATTGGGCTAGGAGTGAAAGTTCTGGACTTATGGCAGGAAAGCGCAGAGAGAGTAAAAAGTAAGAAACAGAGGAGAGGAAGAGATGAGATGGAGATGAGAGCCAAAGCCAGTTACTCCACTACCTCACTTCCCTCTATGCGCAAAAGATGTCATCATTAGGAAGACAACAATGCTCAAGTGTTGGCAGCTAAAGACCCTGATAATTTACCTGTACAGGCGTGGCAATAGTGGCTGTAGCAGGGGTTGTCGTGCTGGATGTCCCTGGTGTGGAAGCAGCAGAGGACTGAGGCCTGGAGCTAGGCAGAGGCTGTGTTGAAGAGGAGTTGACGGTAGTTTGAACTGGTGTGCGTTGAGTTACTCTTGGAGCAGGTGGCTCCGCACGCTCAACCCTCTTCTCCTGACGAGCCATACTGTCAGGACAAAAAGTCAAGGCAACATTAAGATCAATAAACAAGATAAAAACTAAAATAAGATAAAAACTAAATATGTACTTGTACTTGGAATTATGTATTCTATCATACCTGGGGCCCTGCGGTCCAAGTGGTTGAGTTGTGGATTTTGTGGCTGCCTGGGCAGGACTCGACACAGCCACAACTTCCTCTGCGGCTGGGGCCTGGCCTGAACCTGGACTCACAGTGGCTTCTTTATTGGTTTGTTCCGTCTGAAAAATGCAAGGAATCATGAGGAATACCATTTTTAAGTCCAGCCTGCATCCCAATAATGAAATATATATTTACAAACCGTTTCTTACCTTGTCCCTGTACAAACCACGTACAACATCTGACATTCGGTTTTCTAGCACTGGCTCTCCTTGCGTGCTCACTACACAGCCAGGCAGAGGCGGGAAATTAGTGGCAGCCAAGTCAAACTTGGGTGGAGAAACTTTCACCTCTGCTAAAGGAACAGGCCTCTGAGAAATTGAAACAGAGTGGACAAAGATCACAATATGGGTCAGACTCTTAAAACAATGCATACATTTTGTGACAATGAGAAACTGCCATTTACCGCGATCCGCTCGTCTTCTCGCCTCCTCCGTGTTCCTCGGTAGGTCGTGTTCCGTCTGAAACGCACATAAATGTCAGTGTCAGAGACTCTGCATCAGTCAGCGTATTTGCATGCAGTGTGGTAACCTGGATACTTTGAATCCCTGGATTATTACTTCATTTGGAAGCGTTAAATGAATTAAAACGGCATTCTGACCTTTCTGACCATAGTGCCAGTGCGGAGTAATTAGAATGCGAAAACATTCAGAAAAATAATTCACTTTCAGACAGGCCACTGTGTGTTCAAGTCAGATTTTGGATCATTTTCAACACAGATGCATGGCATCCATGTATGTAATCTCTAGTTATATTTATCTACAATGCCAATTCCAAGAAAAGTTGGGTAAAATGTAAATATAAAAAGAATGCAATGATTAGCAAATCTCATCAACCCATATTCTATTCCCAACAGAACATGAACAACATATCAGGTGATGAAACAGCAACATTTGACCATTTCATGAATAATAATAGTTCATTTTGAATTTGACGGCAGCAACGCAACAAGTTGGAACAGGGGCAACAGAAGACTGGAAAAGTAATTGTCATAAATAAAAAAACAACTGAAGGAGCATTTAACAATAAATTAGGTCAATTGGCCACAGGACAGTTACATGACTGAGTATAAAAGGGCATTTCAGAGAGGCAGAGTCTCTCAGGGGTAAAGATAAGCAAATGTTTACCCATCTGTGACAGACTGTCTAAAAATTGTGGGAAAAAATTTCGAAAAATGCTCAAGTAGGATTACTCATTTTACAAAGAAAACTTTAATTCCTTACCACGATCATGGTAGCAAGTTTTATTCAGTATACTTTGTTTATATCAGCCTGCTATTAAGAGCAGACTGTAAAAATTTACAATTTTACTTCCCCTAAACTAATTAAGTTACATCTTTATAACAGCAACCATTACCATCAGGTACAAATTGGACAAAATAAGTTTACCTGCCACGCCCAGCCATGCCACTGTCATCACTGGGATCCAAAGATGAGGAAGAGGAGGAGAGATGTGAGAATGCTGAGCTGAGGTCAGTGGTTGTCTGTACTGGGTTTGCAGTTGCAACAACAGGAGCAGGAGGCTGTGGGCTACGCAGTCCAGTCAGACTGTCCAATGGGACAGGTGTTGAGGTCATCTCGTTCGTCCTCACCTGCGGCTTTACATGGTTTCTGTTGTGTCAGAGAAAAAGGGAGCTTTACGTCAATTTCCAGTTGAAATGCTGTGACGACATACTGGCAACCAGTGCTTCCTGTTGATCACAAAAAACATCAAAGGTATCAAACCTATCATGATGGATGTTTTTATATTCAAGTTTATTCACTAGCAAATACAACCATTTCAGACCAATCTTCTAATTTCTGTACTATGCATCATATGAGGCCATAAACACAAAAAGCCATCCATCTTTTACATAAACTATTTTTTCCTCTATTGCATTCAAAAAAAATGTTAAAGCTCTTATAAATCAAGCCGCATATTGGCTGTGGGGGTTTCAGGAGACATCTGTCTCTTTCAGTGTGTAATGTGCTGCTGGCAACATCAGTTTTTTCCATGCCAACTCAGAGTTGGTTCAGGTATGATGTATTAAAGGCTTAATAGCAGCATACATGTAGAAAACAATTCACCATTTTAAACTAAAAACACAGGTTACTGAGTCTATACTGATTAAAACAAACCAACCTGAGCTAGAGCTATATTGGATGCAAAAAAGTAAAGCAGAGTTTACTTGACTTTAGCTAAACATTGCTGTGTTTTTGTTGTTTTGTTTATTTTAATTATGTAAACTCTACATGGACCCCCAGTTTTCCTCATTTAATAATACAGATTTCAACTCAATTCTGCACAGCAAAGTTTTTTGTTTTTTTTTGTTTCTGCACAGATGTGGATTATATGCTCTAGCTGGCAGGTGGACATGGTCTTTCTGGTGTATTCAAGTGCCGTTATTTTATACCAGACAGCGTTCATGTAAAGAGAGACTGTAAATTCCAAATAGCCTTCAATATTATAAAATTATGGGTGAGAGCCATTAGCATTTTAGAACACCTACAGTTTAACAAATTCAAAGTAGAGCTATGGTTTGAATTATATATAGAAAACTGCAGTGCTAACTGGAGCAAACATCTACAAGCACAATATTTCAAAAGGAAACACTGGTGATGCCAACCAAAACTAGATAGAGGAAGGAGACAACATGCTGCATCTTCAGACTAAATGTAGACATGCAGGCGGTTTTGGACTGCATTTGTGCTCATGATTGGTTGAAGCAGTGGGGACTGCAAACTGCAACCAGTCATAAATTGAGCAGAGCTGACAATATCCAAGCAAGACCTGGCCACGTTCATCTTCAACTAAGTCATTGACCCTCAGATCTCATAATCTGAACGCTCATTGGGATGGGAGTGAAGTTATCTGACTTTGAAAAGAAAGAACAGAGGGAAAAAAAGAAAAGAGGAAAGCGAGAGAACCAAAGCCAGCTACTCCATCCCATGTTTTCCCTCTATGCGCATCACGATCTCATCATCAGGTCTGACTTATTTGTTAGGTCTTCTTTGAAACGGATATGTAAGTTGTCATGTGAAATTGAGCAGGGACGACCTACACTCAACTTTTAATTGTCAGCTTTTCTCTGTTATACACATAAACACCACATACTGTAACACATAGAGTCAATGATAAAAGCAGCATTTAAACATAAATAAAAAAATAAAAATAAAATGGATGGTTAGTTGTAATGGAGGTAAACAGTTACTGTTATTTATGCAATGTGTTTGCAAAGAAAACTTTTGACCAAAAAGAGGCCTTAACTGGTAAGAAGCAACTACTCAAAATAAAACAGCAGCCAGCATTTTATCAAATGATATGACAAATCCAAAATGTTCCTTAAAACTGCCTCAATCACACCAATGAAAAATAATTAATATACATCAACATAGAAAGAAAAAAAAGAAACTGGCTTGCAGAGGGCTTGAACCCCATTATGGATTTAGTCATTTGGCTGCAGCTGTATGTTAAAAGATGAGGGTAGTGATGAAGCTTATTGTACAGATTAATAGTGGTACCTGAAAGCATTTATTACATTCTTTCTTGAATAGAGGGGAACACTGTGGGGACAGTAAGAAGACAGGTAGTGAAGAGCAGTCCCCTGGTTCAGTTACAGTATCCTCAGACAATAATGCATTGCAGATGGTCTTATGTTCACATTTTAACTTATCAAGCAAACAAGTATACGAGTGATAAATAATATATCAAAATTAGAGTATGTCTATGCTCAGCAGGCTGGGATTGAAGTCAAAACTCTAAAAGTCAGCAGAAAAACAAGTGCTTACCGGTTTCTGTTGAATGGGCGAGTGATATTAAGAGCAGTGGAGCCTGTTTTGTAGTGTCCAGCAGAGCCAAATCCATTCACAAAGCCGCTGTTGGGAAACGGTGCCTGCTCAAGTACAAAAGACAGCTTTTACTAATCCTGTTTCAGGTCACAGTTTCTGCTGTCATTTACTCTGTAGCAGTTCCAAGGATATGAATGTTAATGGTCAAAATTATCCGCTTTACATGAACGCTCTTAAAACAAAGCTGCTTCAGTGAAGTGCAGAATATTTTGACTTATTGCAATGCAAAACTGTGCATTCACTTCACATGATTCATTCATCTCATTGCAAACCCCCACCCCCCAAAAATTGACCATGCCTAATGTTTCTGCTACAGTTGATGCCTCCTTTTTTAGCCTAAGTCCAGCTCCAGCCCCCTGGTACTCCACCCTTTGTGAATAGATTTTTCCCTAGGCTAATTGGTTAATTTCCTGTAATGCATTTACATTGAGTACTGATAAAGTATGAGTATATTTCCTCTTAAATATGAAAAGCTTGGTTTGCTGTATTTTCCATGCAACTTAATACCTATATCACAGTCATATTGACCATAACATAACAGTCAAACTGAATACCACCAGTTAGGATATGGTTTTAAACCATTTCAAATTTAGGTGCCTTTTCCTTCTTCACTACTTTTCAGAAGAGTACAGTTGTATTAGTAATTACACCTTCTTTGAATAAAGTCCAACATGGACCTGGATGAGGTACAGAAAGCTGATGGGTGAATTTCTTCAAGTTTAAAACACTTGCTCATTATAAAACCTTTCAGACATTGACTGAAACCTCAAAACTACCACCGCCACTCGAAGCACTAGTTTCAACTCACAGCTGCCTGGGTTACAAAAACCTCAACAGTACAAGAGCAATAATAATACTATTACATGTTCAATAAAAAACGTATATATTGTGAAACTTCTGAGAGTTCACTGAATCCAGCGTTCCAAAATGCAAATACTCCAACAGTAGGCTCGACTGATCACAGTTATTCAAGCTGAAGAGGATTGATTTGCATTTCGTTTGTTTTCATTCATTTTTACAAAAATAGCTGGGTGAAACCAACATGTCATTTTCCACCATTTAACTCCAGAGAGAAACCAATAACTCAAAGGAGACATTTTGCCAGATTTGAATAAAAAAAAAAAAAAAATTTATTCATTCGTAAAAAAAAAAAATAAAAAAAAAGTTAATCATTGTAACAGCTCTATGTGTCTGTCTTGAGAGAGTAAGTGTACTAATTCTTACCAGAGGAGTTTCAAAATAAGGTGTGGGCGAAGGTGGCCAGGTGGGAGGTACGATCCCATAAACTGGGTACTGTTGCTGTGGGTAGACATGCTGCATGTAGAGTGGAGAACTGTACTGGGACTGGTTCTGAGACTGCTGAGCATACAGGCTGCTGTCCATGCTACGGTAGCCATTCTTTGCAAAAAACGTGTTGATGGCCTTTATCCTGGCCTGTCGGCAAAATATAAAGAGGGACACATGTGAAATGCTACATTTTAGAAACGGGTCTCTCCAAACTTACAAGTTTCACTTAAACTCACCATGATGGGTTTTCCCTGAAATGTTTTTACTTCCTCTCTCAAATACTTGTAGGCCTGAAAGTGCATCATGAAGTCATTCATCAAGCTTCATTTTAACTCAGTACTTCAGCCACAGTTGGGAAAAGTAAAGACCAGCTGTACCTGTTGGGCATCCGTGTCTGACTGGAATGTGATGTACCAGTTGTTGTTGTGCGCAAACTCAACGCTTATCACCTTTGGACAGTTATCATTTTTGAACAATGACTCCACTTCCTGTGAATTTGAAACAAAGAATGATCACAGGTGAACACTGACTTTGGTGGGATACGTCCAATAATTATTCATTGCCAAAAAAACACACAACTTTGGTTTACCTCAACAGGCGTGGTTTCAGGGACTTCTCTCAAAATGATAATGCACCGCTTGTGATTGGGACGCACCTTCTCCCCCTTCTCATCCACTTGTACCATGGGAGAGGCTGAGAGGGGATTGAACAACATTAATGTGGGCATGTGTATATACAACGTTTACCAGACACTATTCTTAACCTCTCACTTACATCTTAACACATCCAGGATGAGATCGATGTCAGTGGTGAGGACCTTGATGCCCTCCATGCTGGCTATAGTCCAAATGGGGACAAACTGATCACTGTCCATTTGGGACATGAGGTACAAATCCTTGGAGAGGTTTTCTCTGAAGAAAAAATAAAAATAAAAAAAATCAATACAGATTAACCTATTTTTGTGAAATAATCAGTCCACTACTATAATCATACTAAAGCTATTAGTCCACAGTAAATGCTATGGACACAAGAGCTCATACGTGAAGGAGTTTTGAATGTTTGCCTCTTACCTAGAGAAATAAAACTCCAGCTCTTTTTTTAGAGACTCCCGTAGATTCTCAGAGGAGATGGGCTGTTCTTCAGTTTTGGAATCTAAAGAGAAACAAAACTAACATGTCAGAGTCTTAATAAAAATAAAAGAAAAAAAGTCCATTCAGATTTGTTTACATTCAGCCCACTCAGGCACGAGCAAGTAATAAATATCTATCTTGATACAGGTAGTGGTGATGAATGGGTGACCTGGCTAAAATATGAATGAGTCTTTTCACACCCAATTTAACTAAACTCGTGTAATTAAATAATCCCTTTTGATAAAGTTGTAGGGATACAAGACTTGACACTAATAATCTTTATTAATGGTAAGATTCGGTGTGGGAGTAACAATTCAGATGTCTACCTCTTGGACTGTTTTGTTTCTAAATGGTTCACTTACTACTGTTATCCTCCTTTTTACAAAAAAAGATACAACACAATGATGCTTAGTGCTCCCAGTAACTATTGTCTGTAGTTGTGACACAGTCAGCGCCACAACTACACGTTTTTGCTTTTCTCATGAGTATAACAGTATAAAACTTTGTTCTAAAAAAACAGCTTTTGTAATAAATATGACACTTCACAGCTTGTTTAGAGAAAGAGCCAACATCTTATCAGTGGCCGTCTTTACAGTCTAAAAACCACAATTTTCACTTTTGAAATATTTTAGTGTCTATGTCCTGACTGTTAAATACATTTTTAACAGAAATCTCAGTAATGAGCTTTGGCATCAGACATGTAGCAGCAAAGATTGCTTGCTAAACCATGAATATATCACACCAATGATCTATCCAGTAGGACCTTGGGGTGCAAGTTGAAGCCAGGTGCTGGGTCTTGTTCTGTGACTCCCTCTCCCAGCCCCTCCCTCAGAACCATAATGTGTAAACGACACAGTGATTTACCCCAGACTGTCCTTTGTATGTGTCAAGCAAATCAACTCCTTTGTCCAGTGGAAACACAAGGATTCAAATCTGTAGGCCTTTCACATTTCACAATTATCCAACTCGAATGACGAGAAATTCTTTACCTTTATGGTAAATAGTTTATGGATGCTAGTGAGATGAATTTTACAAAATCAACCTTTTACACAAATTAGATAAAAGCTAGAGTTACCAGGTGGAATTACGTCACAAGATGGCACTCCAGTCCCAAAATGCAACATGGCATTATGTACATTCACATTCTTTGTATGCCTACACTGATTTAAAACAAACAAACAAACAAAAAACAACAACCTTTTCAACACATGCAAACCCTTGTCATAGCCAATGGAACTCAGACGTTCACCGAAAGCTGCATGCGGTCTGCCTTTCATGCCTGGCTAGAGGGCTTATTTCAGTTGGCATTGAGTATTGATCACTCTGTGCAGGGGTCAAAGTTCAGCTAGGCTAGGATGAACTTTGACTGCGACCGGCACGTAAGAGCGCTCAGGTTGCATTTTGTTGGGTGCAGCAACAAATATATGAAAAACTATTAAAAATGATGGGCATCAGAAAACAGAAATGGTCACTCTCTGCCTCCAAAGGCCACAGCAAAAGTATTAAATTACTTCATATGACGGAAGTCATTGTGGTGGTGTTGTACTGATCCGGTTTGACTCCAAACCTGATTAGTTAGAGTTTTATGTGTTCAGAAGATCGCTGAATTTACAAAGTGTTTGTTATGAAGACGGGATGATGAGAGAATAGGAAAGGTAGTATACCTGAGAATTCGTGTATAAAGTGCTACTGGCTGCAGACGCAATAAGTAAGTGATCTTAAATGAAACAGTACCGATCTGTATGACATTTCCATGTACAGATGAGAACATCACTTATTGGGAACGTTTGTTGTTCTCAGATAAACATGAGACCCAGTGTCGTGTCAAACACTCAGTCATGACATTCTAGATTGTTTACCCTTTTCGTTTCAGAGTAGATCTGACATCAGATCAGTTATTTATGTATATTTTATTGTTCTTATAATAAATAAATGTACTTCCTCATAGTTTTGATTGCTTTCATATTTCTATCGCTCCTTTTGCTTAAACAAGATTTATCAATTTCCTTTTTTTTTTTTACCTATCCTGTCCAGCATCATGACAGCATTATAATGGTCTGATTGCCGTATTGTGCCAAACAAATTTACTTTGCCAAGAGGAGGCTTTTAGATATGGGGCTCCCCTTGAATATTGATGTCTTAATCCTGTATATTTTGTATTTGTCTTATCCTTTTATAATGCACAGAAGATATTTATCAGAAATTATTCCACACAGATGAATAGATCATATATTTGATATCAGAATCAAAATATCAGAAATGTTTAAGTAACATTTCTGTTCAATGTATGTATGTATGTATGTATGTTCAACATACATTTTTCAGTATGATAGCATAGTTGCACCCGACAGTTTGTAGACTCGTAGACTTCATCCATCTGGTTGTAAAATTGCTCCATGAACATTTAATGATCGGTAGATTTTAAATTCATGACAGGTGTAGGAACCTCCACCAAACACCAGGAAACTTTTCTCAGTCTCAGAAACAGGTCGAAACACACCTACACTTTAACTTCATTCATTGTTCAGAAGTTTGTAATGATCCAAGTTATTAACATCTCTTTACCCCTCTTGTGGGCTTATAGTGGTAAGAAACTTACTTTCAGCATGTTTCAAACACGTCTTGAATATAGTTTATTAGTGAGAAATCTGAAAGTATAGACATAAGAGTAGCCGGGTTCCCCCAACATGGCAGACAAAGCCGCGGTGACGTCACTCGCGCAAACTCTATACTGTATTGAAGGAATTGAACTGTGGAGGCTGTTGAAAATACACTTCACTACATGTTATATTTATATCCCACCCCAATTTGATCACTTTTGGATGTATTGAAAATAGAATAATCTCCTCAGCAGCAGCCACAGCTGATACGAGACAAAAGCATGTGATATGACTGACCTGAGGTCCCCGTCGTGGACTCAGCAGGGGAGAAGCCCAACTCTTGTGGGTCCATTCCATTTACTGCTATCTCAGCTGTTGCTGTGGAGTTGCTGTCACCCAGGACCACAGTGTACTGCTTGCACCCAGCAGACAAAGGCTCAGAATAACCTGTCAACAAGGTGAATATTTTGAGAAACAGCATATAGTCCAATTGCCATAATTTCCAGCTTTCCAGAGAAACGGTTTAACATTAAAGTTGTTAAATGTTAATAATAGAAAAAACATTAATCAGTTTTCTGATGGATATTTCATTCAGCTGACAGAAGCGTGTCTCACCCTCACTGATGTCCGAGGAAGGCCAATGAGGGCTGCTGGTAACGGCCTCGCTGGGGGCCACGGGCATCTCCTGCCACACCTTGGCATTTGGGTTCAAACCAGCACCCTTTGAGGTGACCTTCAAAACAAACAGCAGAGACAAAAGTTTCAGCTCACATCTAGATTAAACACAGAGTGGTGTTTGTATTGCAACTAAATCAAGTATTTCAAACATACACGTGGATGGAAAATAATGACGATATAATCTGTAAAGCCATCAATCAAAATTAAATGTCCGCAGGTTGATAGTTAACTTGAACAGACTGAAGATTGCTGCCTAGTATCATGCATTTAGTTTTTTCCCCTGCCAAATTCAAACCATTAAGAACATATATTAAAAAAAAAAAAAATGTTGCTGACTGATACAATTCTGTGAATTCGTCTCCTTATGTCAGCACTGCATGAGAAAAACAAAAAAGCCAGGTACTAAAAAATAAATAAAATCAATTCATATTTAGAGATGATGTGAACTACAGTCTCTGACGATGTGCTGTGGAGGATAAAAGGCATTTAAGTGAGAACCAACCACTAATGCACCTGCTGTTTCCGCTATAACCTTATATCAAGGGGCCTCTGTGAAAAAGCTTGGTATAGACTTTCAATGACACGGTCATCTGCATACAGTACAACTGGGGCTCGTCCAAAAAAAAAAAAAAAACAAAAAAAAAAAAACATTGCTCCGTTAACCTCTAGCAGAAATCATTGATATTTGTACACAATCAATCTAATGATTAGATCTGACTCCATATCCCTTTGGTCCCACAGGAAAAAAAATCCTCACCCAGCAAAGATCAGTGGCCAAGAATAGGTCACATACTGTATTACAGATTAGGCCTGCACAATATATCCCTTCAGCATCTACATCGTGGTGTGTGCATGTGCTGAGTATGTAATGTGAAATGTCAAGTAAGGCAAACTGACATAACTTTATTTTTCCTCTCAAATCTACATGTGGCTGGTGGCAAAATGAAACCTGCCTTAAGTGATCTTGTGTATAAAGACTTTTATAGTAAGGTTTCCTAAACACAGAACTTGTTGCTTTTGAATATCCATAGGATAAGGGTGCACACAACAAAATGTGCACACAACAAGAATGCAGTAGAGGAGGATTGATCACAAAAAGAGATGCATGGTTGCATGGAAATATTGTACCAACAAAAAGATTGTGTTAACTAATAGCAGTTTGCATGCGTTCAAGCAAGTATTTTTCTGATTTTTATTTAGAAAAAGGATATTTCTATTCTTTAATATTTTCTTTAGGACTTCCCAACAACAATTCAACAAGTTAACTCACGGTTCCTTGCAATTCCTTTATATTCATTATTGCACAAACAAATACAGCAATGTAAAGTTTTGCCAAGATTTTGCAGCCTTTATAAGGACACTGTTGAGGTGAAACTGCAGGTTATGCTTCTACCCAGTGAGCAGTAGATGAGAGCTTTCCACTTACAATCACATTAACCACCTTTCTATTTTGACATTGACTTTCCCCTCTGCAAACAGACCCAGTCCCTTTTTTGTAGAAGCACTCAGTCTGACAAAAGCAGCTTCCAGTTACAATATGAGCCCAGGCAGTCGGTTCACTGCAGTTAAGAATGGATGTAACCAAACGATCAGCTACTGTGTCATTCAAACACAGGCATTTATGAGCCGTGCAACTTGACACATGGTTACAATGCATGCTTCTGTGTAACAGACCATAGAAAGCCAAGTAGTGTCAGCTGACTGCGCTGCGCAGCACAGGCCAGGTATTTGCAACGCATGTCACTGCGCTAGCTAGTTTAGCTTCTAGAGCGATAAGCTAACACATTACATTACTGTGAATGAATGTCTATCATCCAGCCAATAATCGAAGCTTCGACCACATGCAAATAGCAAACAAAAGTATAAGTGCTTCTCTGCTTGAAATAGCAATTACGATTATTTTACACATGCGTCAAAACTTAACTTTCAAGCTAATGATTACTCAGCAAACTTCTTAATGAGCGTACTTGTTATAGTGGCAACGCTACAGTTAGCTAAGAGCAGTGGAGCAATGGCTAACGATCAGTGTGTAAAATTACCTGCCTGTACTGACCGCAAGCAGTCGCGCAAAGTGCTACCGTATGTGCGGAGTCTGAGGCTGTTGTCACAACACCACCTTGTGATTAAGCCCAGTCACAGAGCACGCAAAAGCTATGAAAGTCAAAGTCAAACTGGTATTTACTTGTTTAATATTTGATTTGTTTAGGTTTATTTATAGTTGTTCAATAAATTTTGCTCGTCCCGCAGAGGGGGCTTACAGAACGAAAAGGTCTACGGTGAGCAAAAGTCGTTTAGCTACCTAGCTAACTAGCTAAAGAAGGCCTCACTCACCATGCCGCCCGACCCTCCCTCGCTCCCCAGCGGAGCCTCGTCCTTCCCACCGGTCTTCGGTCCGGGATCAGCCTCCTCCTGCAGCAGCGGCGGCTCTCCGCTCTGGTCTGAACTCATCAGCCGCTCCTGACTCACTTCCACCCCGTCGCGTTCTCCCGACCCCCGCCTGCCACCACCACCTCTCTCCTAAACACCGGCTGTGTTAAGCAGTCAGTCGGCTTTTCTCCTGGTCGACTGGACTGGCCAATAGCACACTTCAACTAGCTCACTCGCTAGCTAGTCGGCTAGCGATCTAGCGTGCGATTAATAAACGAAGCAGGCTAACGACAGCTAGCTCAATGAATCAAGCTCGCGCGCTATCGGACTAATGGTGTAAGCAATGCCAAACCATGACTCTTCTCAAACCGCAGTCCCCGTAAGCGTTTCATCAAATATTACACCAAAACCGGCTTCGTGAGACGCATTCCTAACCGGGCGACCGGAGCGGACACTGGGGACATGCACCTTTCCACAGCGCAGGCACACAGTCCGCCGACGTCCCGGCTGCCACCGCGAGTTCTCGGTGACCTTTGCAGAAACCATTTCCTGTTCCCTTTCCTGTAGTTTTCTACACTATTTTTGCGTAAAGAAGTTCATCTGTACCTCAGTTTATTTTGAACAACTACACTGCTGTCCCGTTTTTATGTTTTGGTTTTAAATATAAAAGTTTCATTCTCCTCTTGCGTAGTTTAAGGTTATTTTAAACCCAAAGTGCCAATATTGCTCAAGTTTTTATTTCCCCTTAGATGGTAAACAGATAAAAGAATCCATGAACCATAATTCATCCCTGATTTCATTGTGCAGATGCACTGTATGAAATACAAATATAGCCTGCTCTTTTTTTTTTGGGCTCTTTTTTAATATAAAAACTCCGTTTTATATTTTCTACTATCATATATTATTAATTTAGGCCATGTATAAATACATACTTTATTATTTTTCACTTTAGTAACCAGAAAAAAATGCTTTCCCTTTCTTTTAGATACATCTCCTTTTTTCTGAAATTAACTGCACTTATATTTAGCTGGAATTGATACCCTGATAACACTTAAAAAGGGTGCTTATTGATTAGCTGCAGGTTTCGTTTGTGGTCTCTGACTTCTGGTGTTGAAACAAAAGAAAGACAGACTTGTGATTTAATCTGTTTCTTCATTCTTTCTGCCCAACTTGAGATGCAATCAAAAATAAAAGATAAGAACTGAAAACACGAAGCCAACAGTAGATTACTGGTGGTGTGGATAACAATGCGTACGCTGTAAACCATCCCTAAGACAAAGATTTTTAAAAAATTTATTTCTTAAAGATAGTGGGTTTTAAGTAATCACATTTGAACACTGCTGTGAAACAAATAATGTTCTGGGTGTAATTTGACTCTTAAGTTTGGCCTGGAACACTCAGTTTTTCACCTACCTATAATCTTTTAATATCTACAAGAAATTTTGATTTAAATATATAACAACTGTTTACTTACCATGTGAAATTTTGATTTAAATATAATAATAATAATAATAATAATAATAATAATAATAATAATAATAGATTACATTTATATAGCGCTTTTCTAGACAAACAACTGTTTACTTACCATGTGTTTCATCAAAGCTATTTATTAGTCAATCATGGTTCAAAAATCCAACCGATTTACTTACTGAGAATAGATTTGGAGAAACTTCGTTAAGTCTTTCGTCCAAGTCATGGTGATACAGTATTGTTCATTAAATGCTTCCCACTTTGCAAACTTCAGAAATGGCTACAGGTTGCATTTATACAGGAAAAGTTATTACTCTTTAAATGCTTTAATTTTCCAGATAGCATGTTAAAATTAGATCAGTGTAACAGAGAAATATGAAGATTAATCTGTTGAAAATGACTGAAGACAGCATATGTGGCTGTTACATGAACCAAATCATAGCAATGCAGTTGTGGCCAGGTCATGTAAAATTGTAGAAGTTCACTTAAAATGTTCTTAATCTCCAGAATAAAAAGGATAAATCTGCTCCATAAAACCAACAACTCAGCCTTTTCTTTGAAATAAGTCTTTAATCGGGTACTTGCCAGCTTTTAATTTCTTGAAGACAGTGAAAGTCATTGAAATAGTTGCAAATACTGAGTTCTATGAGAAAGAAAACATTCGGGACAGGAAAAAACAAGACAGCTAATCTTGTATCAAGGCACAGAGACATTTTGCTGGAAATGTAAAATAATTTTGTAATGGAACAGACAAAATGCCCCCTGTTCAACCGTAAAGAACAGATTTACTTTCTGAGAGAACCACTCTTGTTGATGACATGCTCCAAGTCGGCATGCTCAGATGTGTCCAGTTTGATGTCATACTTGGCCAAGATCTTCATGATGGGTCTGATTTTCAGCCACCACTCTGTCTTTGGGATGCGGTGCCTGCAGCAAACAGAGGGGATTGGTTACCTTCATACTCGATAATCGACTTAACTCAGTGTGCTGCCTGGTAGATGGTGCAGCTTACTCAAAATCTGTGTCTGCCTTTAGCTCAGCAAGAGGCTGGAAAGTGAGTGCCCTCTTCCTCATGCCCAGCACACAGGCCGAGTCTGGTGTGTTGGCAAAGATGCGACCTAAAAAAAACCCACGGAAAGTAAAACTTTTAACCTGCCATGTAAATCTCTGCTGCAGTGTTAAGAAAAATCCACCTGCATAGTCAAATATATCACAGCATATAATATACAATGGAGTCAAATGGACATCAAAATTATAGTAACAGTACCTCCAACACTTGATATTGGTACTGTGAATTGATCAACCATGATATTACAACCACCTGCCTTCTTCAAGACCCACTTTTGCTGTCAAAGCAGCTCTAGTTTTACATCTCGGCTTTTTGTCATGTTCCTGCAGTGTGGCACAGGCACGTTATCCTGTTGGAAGAGTCCATTGCTAAAAGGGAGTAGTAATGCAATTACTGTGTTTATTATCATGTCATTTGTGTTACCCAAAGCATGTTCATACAATCTGACCACATGGGCTAGCCCTCCAGCAAGTGCATCAATTAGCTTGTGAAGAAGTCAACTTTCAATTTAGTCATCAAAACCTGACCCTCAAATGGACTGTACTTATGGTAAATGGATAGCGCTTTTCTAGTCATGTTGACCACTCAAAGTGCTTTGATACTACATGACCCATTTACACACACACACACACACACACACACACACACACACACACACACACACACACACACACACACACACACACAC
>JBBBVU010000014.1:15146801-15159280 GCA_037177055.1 Atherinosoma microstoma
ACACACACACACACACACACACACACACACACACACACACACACACACACACACACACACACACACACACACAGCACTTCTATTGCATCGGGAGACAACTTGGGGTTCAGTGTCTTACCAAAGGACATTCGACATGTAGTATTAGTAGCAGTCGACACGTAGTCAGGGGTAGCCTGGAATCAATCCACTAACTTTCTGGTTGGTAGACGACTGCTCTTCCTCCTGAGCTACCTACAGCCACCCTTCAAAGCCCCTTAAGTTTGCTCATTTTGCCTCCTTTGCCTACTTTCAACTCACCAGCTACAACAAGTGTCTATTTACTTGCCGCCTCACATATCCCTTCCACTTAATAGTCCTTATTAAAAAGTCACTTCACCCATCTTTGATTTTAATGTTATAGCTAATCAGTGCATTCCAACAAATGTGCTGAAGAATTTGGTTTGGAGAGCACATACCATGTCTATAGCACTCTTTGAGTTTCTCAGTCAGCCACAGAACAGACTTGGCACCCATCTTTGTGCCAAAGTTCCTGTCAAAGGGTGTTGGAGTGCCACCCTGCAGTGGATAAAGAACAAACAGGCAATTGTAATACAATTTCATAGAGAAAAGAATATAAATACAGAGTGCTTTTCCACACACACCTGCTGCATGTGTCCAAGGACGTTCTTACGGCAGTCAAAGATGCCTTTGCCCTCCTCCGAGTACAGGTTGAAGATGAAATCAGTGGTATAGTTGGAACTGCAGCTTTCATTCCTTTTGTAGAATGAAGAGTCAGACATTATTCTACTGTCATCTTGAAGTTGTCACAGTTATCAGACGTAATAAGGGCCTTTTTCATAGCAGATATTTTGAATGGTGATAGTACCAGGAGGTAATTAGCATTACCTGTAACATCACAACTACACCAGACTACTGGTATTTGAACTTTATTCTTCAATCATTTGCACTTCTTTTCTTTACCTGAGAATCAAACCTCTCTTCACCGTTGTCTTCATCTTCTCCAGAAGATGCTCTACGTTCGTCTGTGGGCCAGTTTCATTTATTAAACACATTGCTCATTTAACAAAAGAGGTTTTAGTATTAAAAATTAGACAACAAACATAAAAAGATCAAGCAAACTGAACTTTCAGAATTCACACAAAATAGGACTAAATTATTTGCTTGTATGTATTTTTTTCTCATAAACATTTCAAGTGCGCAGGATGTTCTCTTTTTTAGAGGTGAGCCCTCAGTTCACCTCTAAATCTCTGATGTTGAATTTTTCCTCGAAAATGTAGGCAGCATCAGCTCCAGCAGCCAGACCCGCCATGGTGGCCAAGTAGCCGCAGTATCCGCCCATAGTTTCTACAATGAACACACGACGCTTCGTTCCAGCTGCAGACTGCTTGATCCTGTCACAGGTCTGCAGAGAAACAAATCAAAGAATGTGTTAAACTGTTTGTTTTTCAGTGCGCGTCTGTATGTGTAATTGCTGTTTAGCCACTAACAGAGGTGATGGTGTTCAGGGCAGTGTCAGCACCAATGCTGAAGTCAGAGCCGGGGACGTTGTTGGAGACGGTGGCAGGAATGACCACCATAGGAATGCACATTTCCTCGTATTTCTCTCTGGCTTGAACCAGCTCCAGGCCTCCCACATAAGCCTGTGGCAGAGAAACAGAGGAAGCCTCAGTTTTTTGTGTAAAGGCAGAAAGTATCAAGATTTAAAATATTAAAAAAGGAGAAAAACTGTCTCACCTCAAATCCACCAATGATCACCAAAGCATGGATGTTGAACTTTGCAATATTCTGGCTGATTTCTTCCAAAATTTTGGCTGGAAGAGTTCTGAAGGAAACAGAAAAAATCTAATAAAATCAAATAAAAAGTAAAACTAAAATAAAAACCTAAATATGATATAAACAATAAAAACCTCTTGGTGCCCAACATCGAACCACCTTTTCCAGTCCAGCCAGTCACTGAGGTCCAGGTGATGGGCTCAACCTGCAAAGAGTCAAAATAACAAAACTTCTTGTTAGATAAAAAAAAAATCTAACAACTTATCAGGAAACAAACAAAAAAAACATTTCAGAGAACACATGTATAGGATACAATATACAGAAACAGGTACTTTTGAAAATGCCTTATTTGAAAATTAGTAGAAATATAAATCTGATTTTATAGCAAATCAAAACTGACATTGCTTAATATCATTAGCCTGATCAGTGCACTAAACTCTAGTTGTGCTCAGTAAGATAAAGTATGGAAGTATTGCATGTTCAGTTTATTAATTATGCATCTTATAGATTACAATTAGACTATGGATACAGACCATTATGCTGTTCCTACTTTTTATTACTTTTCTCTTGAATGTATCTGTGCATCTATGGCTCCAATTCTAAGCCGACTCACTTGTTGTACTCTCATTAAACATAGGCTATTTCATATTACTAATGACCCTGTATTAACTAAACAGTAAAATCAATTTCTTGTCTAATTTATACTTTTTGGTACCATCTGTCATTTTGACAGATATCTCAAAAGTAAAAATATAACATTTCAAAAGACAAAGATCATTACATAAATAAAGATGTGGCCATCCACTGTACTCTTTACAGAAAGTATTTAACTCTGGCTGGAAATCCAAAAAGGCCTTATGTTTGATTACAGACATGATTCTTCAAGAATACCCGATTCTGAATTTTCACCTTTATAAAAACAAGATTTGTGACCCAGTGCAACACTATTAACATTCTTTTCCTATTTGTTCTGCAATAATTTGGTCCTTGAGTCCATAATTTTATCCCAAATTTTTACACAAAACCAGGTCTGGAAAAACGATGGAAATGTGCAGATACCTGTCCGTGAGCCAGACCATCAAAGCCATCATGGACAGCCAACATGTTGTGACCCTGGATGAGGCCCATTCTGACTGCTGAACGGACTGCAGCATTCATGCCGGCACACGGAGCTCCAATGTTCATTATAGCCACATTGATGTTGCTCTGCCATTAAGAGGGACAGCTAAGGGGTCAGTTGTAAATGTAAAATATCACTATTAATGCATTTTTGATGGTCAATAGCAGTGCTAAGAGTTTGAAGCAGAAAGTGGTAGGTGCTCACCTTTACATCTGGAGGATTTATGTGAGCCAGCAGCTTATATGTGTTCCAGTTATTCTCAAAACTCCTGCACATCATAAATCAGGTTGACTTAGGAACAAGATAAGCTGAAAATGTGGTGAACTGTTTGAGCATTTAAACAGATTATATTAAAATCGCTACCAATCTTATTTTTCATTATTATTCTTTTTCCAAATACATTTTATGTTTTGGCGTTTTAAATAGAATACTTAGATTTTTCTTTGGTGAAATCATCAAGACTGGGACTTTCATCAGTCAAATTATAACAAAATGCAAATTACACATTATAAAAGCTGATGTCAAAGATGAAACAAGAACATTAAATAAGCCAAAAACTAGACTTGAAAAGTCTTTAAATTGAACTTGTAATGGAATGCACAACACCATCTTTAAAACCTAATATAGAATCACCTGACATTTGACATGATACATACTTTCCTCTGAGTTTAATTGCTTCGTCAAATTTGCCCTGAGCCATGGCTGCAGTCACATCTTTGGTCTGCAAAACAAAAATGAGATGAGGAAACATCTTTGCAATGTCTATCAATAGCGTAAAACACTTAGAGAGCACATTTGGGGAAAATACTCTGACATACCACTTGCACACACTCCATGAGGGGCAGTCTGACTGCCTGATTCCCAGAAAGGCTAACCACACAGGCAGGAGTGTCTGGAGTGGCCTCCAGCAATGCCATCACTGCTTCCACACCCATCCTGCTGCCCTGCATGACACACAGACAGCATCCAGATCAGCAGATGTGTAAGGAATAAGCGGAGGCAGATTTGCATACTTTATATTTGCCGTTTCACTGCGATAGTCACCAGGATTCTGTCGAAGGCCGAGGGTGTTCCTCCTCTTTGAACATGACCGAGGGTAGTGGTGCGGGTGTCAAAGCCGAGTCTATCAGTTACCAACTGGGGACAGATAAATCCAGTTTGTTGACATTTTGTTTGTGACGCTCAGAACTACACATTACTCTTCTGACTATGTAAAGTTGAGCTTGCCTTTTTGATTTGGTCAGATGTAATTGGTTTGCCATCTCTGGAGATGGCTCCCTCTGCCACTATGATCACATTCAGACGGGAACCTCTGGCTCTTTGCTAAAAACAAGCAAAAGGAAATGTACATATAATAATACATTCTTTCTGGCATGGGTAAAGAGAAGGTGTAGTCAACTTTTTGCAAATAAAGGCAAACTCACATCTGTCAGCCTCCGGCACAAATGGTCCTCCCAGCCCTCATCTGGTGGCATCTCTGGAATAAACACCCAATCAGCACCACAGGCCAGAGCTGTCACCAAGGCCAGGTACCTGCACCCACACAGGAAAAACACAAATCTTGCCATTTTTGAAAAAGAAAAAAAAAAGAAGTAAAAAAAAAAAAAAAAAAAACTAACAAAAAAGAGAAACACTGAGGCAAAATTGCATCCAACTATTTTCATTAACACCAGTGTTGTACACGTAAATAGATTTTTTTTAAAAAGAAGAAAAAAAAGGAGTACTGACCCACAGTGTCTGCCCATCACTTCCAGAATGAATGTCCTCTGATGGCTGTGGAGGAGTATTTTACATAAAAAAATTTTTTTTGCTATGTCAGGTGATCAATTTCTTTTTTTGTATATACAGGAAGGGTGGTACCGCATTCTCTGACCTCTGTGCAGTTGTGGTGATGGCATCCACCACCTCAATGATGCGGTGTAGGGCAGAGTCAGTGCCAATGGTCATGTCAGTGCCACAGAAGTCGTTGTCGATGGAGCCGACCATGCCGACGATGTTCAGATGGGATGATTTCTTGGCTTCTTCCGCTGTAATATTACCTGCAGGCAAAAAGTAGTCAGAGATTTTAATCAGCAGCAACAAGGCACATTTAAAAAGCTGGAATCATCTGAAAAAGAAGATAAACCTTGTTGAGATCTGGACTTTGGACTGGGGCAACACCTTGAACCCCCCCCATTTTATTCTCTTGTGGATTTGTTAGTGTAATTGGGGTCATTGTTCTGTTGACCTAATTTCAACCAAGCTTTCGCTGTTAGACAGATGGTCTCACATCTGACTCTGAATACTTTGGTATGCTGAGGAGTTTATGGTTGACTGACTGTAAAGTGCCAAGGCCCTGTGGATGCAAAACAAATCCAAATCATCATCTTTCCACCTGCATTCTTAAAAGTTGGTATGAGCAGTTTGTGCTGATATGCTGTGTTTAATTTTCTCCAAAGGTGGTGCTGTGCAACATGAATAAAAACTATTCCAGAAGTCTTGGGGTTTTTTTCAGATGAAGCTTTGTGAACCCAAGCACCGCTGCCAAGAGAAGAGAGGTTTTCTTTTGGCAGCTCTTCCAAACAAGCCCTATTCATTTAGTCTTTCTCCAATTTAACTGTCATTTTATTTAACATTTTACACGCCGACTGAGGCCTGTAGAGTTTGAGATATAGTTCTTTAGTTTTCTATAGTTTCGCTGAGGATTGTGCAGTCTGACCTTGAGGTGAACTTGTTGGGAACTTGTTGGGAGTCAGAAAAAGGACTTCAAATGGTTTGGAAATTGACTTTGAAATCAGTCCTAGATTGATGGACATCATCAGTTGTTTCTCTATGATCACTGCTGATGCAGATGCTCCAGGCCAACAAGCTGCAAAATTTCTGCTTTTACAGAGAGAGGGTCACACTTGTTGATGATAAATTGATCAAGTGCATTTGATTAGCAGCAACTGACCTCTTCTTATGTTGTTAATTCCGTTCAGAGCAGTGAGGGTGGACTTAGTTTTCACTAACAGCTGAGGTTGTTGATTTTTATCATAATTTCCCTCTTCTTAATTAGCAATGGATTAGAAAAGAGTATCTGAAGACCAAGGACAGACCGAGACAGCTGTGGAAATGGGATCGAGAACATTTTCTTTCAGTCCGTTTCTTTACCAGCTTGGACCAGGTCAGCCAGCAGGCCGCTCCATTCAGTCCTGAACTCATTGGCTCCAGTCAGACTGCCGTCGCCTCCGATCACACAAAGGTTGGTGATGCCCAGCTTCACCAAGTTGCAAGCCGCCTTCATTCGACCCTCCCTGGATCTGAAGTCCTTACAGCGAGCGCTGCCGATTACAGTCCCACCCTAACACAGAGAGGAGGAGCTGTCTCAATATAGCTGATGCCCAAACATTTTCAGGCTCTGAAGGAAAATAAGCTTTTTAAAAAGATTTGTGCATATTTAACCAGCAATGTGAACAACAACTCATTATGAAACCTCAAATTCAAATCAAGTGATGCCACATCAGCTGTGGGTAAATTAGAGTGATATTATTGAGCAACATTAGAAGTCGCCATGATGCATGCCGACTCAGCAGCCCAAGTTCATGCCATACCTTCTCCATTGCCAGGCAGCTTTATTTAGACAACAGGGATGATAGAAATGTGACTTATGAGCTTCAGGCCTATTTAATCTCTTCCACCCTTTAGTAAGAGGGCAGACTCTGCCATTTAATGTCATCACCTAAAAATCTGAGTATCAAGTAATCAGAGCCTCTGAGGCTTGGAGGAAGCTGGAAACTCCAAGTGGAGTGGCTAAAGAATATTTTTCCATATTTAGGCAAAGTATCAAAAGCCACACCATTCCCTGACTCCTTATGTCTGTGCAAAAAAAAAAAAAACAATTAAAAGTTTAACTTGATTTAAAACGGATAACATTTTTTTTTTAATTTCATTTCTAAATGACTAGTTCGTGTGAAAATGGTTTTAGTGTTCATCTGAAATTCTGCACTCACTTCCACTTTCTTAAAGCAACAACAGAGAATTATCTGAATATCAAAACATGGATGAACTGAACAAGACATATGGGATGATACACAACTCTGAAAAAGAAAAGAAATTTCAAATCAGACTTAAGCTCACTGGAGACTAAACTTATCCATCCTTTCTGTTTTGTACTGCTCTGTTCAACAACTGACGAGTGCGGCTATAAACATTGTTTTTATGAGATAGAAGGGAGTCTACCCTTTTACTGATTTCTTTCCCCAAAAGAATTATAAAAGAGCAGTGAAATGTCCCTGAATAAAAGAAACAGATGATCAGTTTGCACATGGGTGAGAACAGTCACAAAGCAGCTATTTAGCGATTTACATATCAGAGAAGTTTGCCCTCTGGGCTCTCTACAGCTTCAGGAAGTCAGGTGTATGTATAAAGAGCTATTAAATCCACACAAAGGAAAACTGTGAATGCACTCTCTCAGTCTTACTCCAGCCACGTTGTGCACAAACAGGTGCATCAGAAACTCCCACTTGCAAATATTGGTTACTGAGAACCAGCAACTATTAGTATCTGCTATAATAACAAAATAATTAATCAAATGAAAGCTACATATTCGGCCATACACCTTTTCCCCCTTTTGAATTTAATGGACTGATCCTTTAAAAACAACCTTTATTCTTGCTCATCCTGATGGACGACACAAAATGTGGCTCTTGTTGAAGCCATTTAGTAGATTTGTCCCTGATGACATAGGGATTTTAACTGTTATAAATTATAATGAACAACTACAGAATATTGGCTGTTCTGCACCTTGGTTTGTTGTTATTATGTTGGGATGCTATGATGAGGAGTGTTGATATTATATAATACATGAGCCGTATGAACTCATGAAGGAATCATTTTGACTGAGGACAGGTGAGCAGATGTTTAGAAACTTTTTTTGGATTTTTAAGTGTCTCCATCGTCTTACTGTCTGGAATGCAGTCTGAATCGGGACATAATACAATAAGGTGTGTAGGTTTTTCTAATTGCAATGACAGCTCTGTACGAGTCTCTGTTAAACTGCATGTCACTCACCAGTTGAAGCATCATTGACACACTTTCCCATGTGGCAGGGCGAATGTTTTCTCCTCCATCCACCAGGCCCTGGTAACCCTACAGCACAAATTCACAAATTTATTTCAACATTCATGTATTCCTCAGTGGCTGGTTGGTTTTGTTTGTGATACTACGATGAGTTGGTGTACAGTTACACCTGTATCCAGCCCATACCTCATGAACAAAGTAGACTTTGGCTCCAGTGTAGAGACCAACTCTTACTGTGGCTCTTACAGCAGCGTTCATACCTGAGACACACAAACATTGTGATGACTTTAAACATAATACAAGTCACCTTAATATTTCCTTTTAGATATCAACTTTAAACTCTTAGCACCATCTTGACCTTTAAAGTGACTTGGCCTACATATTGGCAGCAGATGAGACAAAAATAGCCATGTGGAAAAGAACAGGATCAAAGTTAAGTCTCTATGGCTTGTTTGCCTTCTCACCCCGGATGTCAGTACACTAAAGGCCACTGTGGGAGTTTGTGTTGTGACAAACTGGCATGCTGCAGCTCTTGTTTCACTAAGACAGCAGCTGTGGGAGGGTGGGCACTTCTTTCCATCCATACCAGAAAAAGGTCAACACAACTAAAATTAGCCCTAAAGAGTTAAATTAAGGGAAAACGTGAGCACTAAAAAAGCAGATCAACACAAAGGATTGGGAGGTAGTTTGGAGAGAAAGATTGCACAGAAATGTGAGGGAAAATATCACAAGTCTAACATGTAAATCATCATGCATGCTCTTGACTTTAAGTAAGATTTAGAGCCAAACATCCATCAACGTCTGACAGGTGGCTCTTACTTGTGTCACTCTGACATCTTGGAACAGTTCCCCCTTTTTATGTTAAGATGTCGTGCAGTCACAGCTTTAACAAGACACTATTTGCCTCCATAAATCAGACTTGTAGAGGCTGTTGGGATTTACTGTTGCTCTCTGACACATCAACAGGGATTAAGATGCTGTCCAACTGACTTCACTCCTCCATCAGTACTCGTTTTGTATTTTAACAATCCACAATAAGAGATATGACTGAAAAAACAGCCTCATCCTCTGCTTACCTTGGGCATCTCCTCCTGATGTCAGCACAGCGATGGACCGACCGATGCCCATCTTTGTGGGATCCATGGTTGGATGGAGATCCTTGGACATGTTTTGACAAGACAGGTGTCCTTGAAGAGGGGGGAAAGAGGAAGGAGAAAGTACAGAATGCTCTCCTTCACTTTCTGCTTCTCAGGGGGAGTCATGGAGGAGGGCAAAGGCTTTATAGACTACTGTTCCTGCTCTTGCCCCCTCCCACTAAGACCTCCACCACTCACTCACTCACTCACTTACTCACACAGCTCTACTATATATAATCAGGCCCAGGAATCACCTGCAGTTACAGAGGAGCATAAAGAACAAACAACAGTACACCAGGAAACAATATGAATGCATCTTTTTTTTCCAGGTGATATGCTGCTGTGGAAAAAAATGTTCACCCTCCAAGTTCCCCAAACTGCATAGGTGAATGACTGCAACTGGACACACCCAGGCCTGATTACTACCAGCCATGTCCAATCAAGTCTAATCACTTAAATACATCATTTTCAGAGGATGGTTAAAAGATGAGCAGCATTGGTCAAAATCTGAAGGAACAGTCCACAAAGTTACACAGAGACGTACAAATAGAGAACGGTGGTCAGCTGTTCATAGGCCTCCAAAAGCAGCCATCATTCAGCAAAAATGTACCAAAGAAACATGATTCCCTTCTCACCTTAGAAAACGTTAGTGTTTAGGAATCCATCATCAGAAAGATGCTTAACAAAAATATCCTCTGTGGGGAAATGGCCTGACAAAAGCTGCAGAGAGCATCACATTCCATCTGAATTTTGATTAACTGATTAACCAATCAAAACTTGTTGGAGAATGCTTGTGGACGGATGAGTGGAAAATGTGTCCTTTTACAGATGTTACAACTTAAAAACACTGCAGGTCTTCATCATAGAAAACATTTCATTGTTTCACATTGAAGCTGCTTCCCAGATGTTTGAGGTCCTGCTTTTGTCATATAACAAAGTTTTGTAGTTTGATTAAATGAAGCTGTCATTAACATATTTCTGCTTTCCTCAGCGTCAGAGGTCAAAATGCCTGCTTTGACAAGTCTACAGTTAGGTAGCAGTCTAATGGCAGAGATGCTTTGATGTGGTTTTCCATAAAGGAGGCAAACATTACTTCTATTGAAGGATGTCAAAATGTCCTGCAACAAAGTACCAATTCAAATACACTTATTAGATGATCCACTTCTACTTTTGAGTGCCTTAAAAGGAATAAAATAAAAAAACTATTAGATGAAGGGATTATCTTTTTTAATATATGGGTGTTAATGCTTTAGTGTTCCGAGCATTTAACTAAAACTTATTTACTTTTCCATTAATTGTGTTTGTTTGCAGCTCTGACAGCTTCAATGCAAAATAGGAAAATAAATAGGTAAAGTAGTTTGTCTCTTTCACCCCCCACTACAAACAAATAAAAAAAAAATCTGAATCAGATTTATCCAAACTCAAAATTTGTGAACTCCAAATACATTTCCATAATTTGTTTATTCTGTTGAATGGCATGATAATCATTTTTTCCCCTTTTAGCTATAAATGTTTATTAAATCCCTTGAAGTTATATATTTGTCCCACAAGTCATCTGAATGCCTTTGTTCTCATTTAAACTGTCCATCAGAATTGAGCTGATTGAGCTCCCCGTCATATACAGAACAGTGTGTAATAATACATCTCTTCTCAAGTGGACAGTGTCACATGATTTAACATGACGCTGACACTATATGCTCGCCTTGCGACATGCTCCAGAAAAAGGCTTGAACCCCAGGCTGGCTCAAAGGCAATCTGTGAAATGCAAGACAATATGACATATCTTGTATCATGTAATCCATCTACCGCACGAGTTCATGAAAGTGGAAAGAACATTACAGACAACCTCAGGATTTACTGGCTGGAGTCCTGAAAACAGCTGGTCTGTTAGTGGTTTCACTGTATGACTGCTCGAAATAAATTAAAATGAGAACTGAAAAGTCTACGAGGCTGAACAAATAAGTAGAAACCATTACCTCATCTTGCATTAAGAATGAATTATTTTGTTATAATGACCAACACTATTGGTTTATTAGGACAGCTGTAGTCCCATGGAAGAGTCAGTTGACCTGCATTTCCTGAATGGGTTATGTTAATAGATTATTAGGATTGAGACCGATTTTGTTTTAGCTCATTCTAAGGGTAATGTAATCAAATATTATGAAAACTAAAGGCTACACATCTTAATACTAAATCTACAGATGCATACCAGATAACAAAAAGCAAGTGTTCACTAAACACTTAAATGACTTGATCACCCACATTTAAAATAAGAATTTGATAAATTCAGTAGATAGTTTTTACCACTTGGAAACATAAAACACCGTTTGCCATAATGCAACAAAAAAACATGCAGCTTACCTACTTGCTGAAGACAATTGTTTCTGCACACCCATAATTTATAAAAACAAAGTCTGGGCAGGACAGAACACAACAGCTAAAAGGATGTTTTTGTTAAATGTACTTTTGAAAACAAAAGCGCTTAAATTACTCACACATGACCCATCAGTAATATACATTTATTATTAACACTATACATAGAAACAAACAACACCAGGTTTGATCAAATTTGCAATGCTCCAATTTATTTATACTATTGTTATAACAAATGGTTTGAAAAGTCTTCAAATACTTAAAAAAAAAAAACTAACTGTACTTTTGCAACAGTGTTAGACAAGCATCACTTTTTCTAGTCAATACAAAAAGAGGTTAGCTTTTCACAGTACAATAAAAACTAATTGAAGATGTAAATGTAGTGCAAATCATCTCTCGTCCAGTGGAGAGCCGTGCAGAGACAAAGGGCCGTGCAGAGACAAAGGACCGGTGCATAGTTCAAAGCCAATTGGAAGAAATCTCTGGAAACAAAATGGAAATAAACTTCAGTTTTAATGTGTGTAGAGACTATTTGAAAGCATTTTAATGTCAATGTGCATTTCAACATAGTTTTGCTCATTTTCAGTCTAAATTGAAAGATTTGTAGTCTGACATAAAACCAAGCTCAAATAGAAAATACAAATCTATAAGTATGCATTTCAAATAGATGACTGAATGCTGCTGATAAAAATAAAACTTGTTTAATCAGACCACGGACTTGTCAGAAAATTGGATGACATTTAGTGATTGCAGTGGCTGATCTGCATTTTACAGAATACATTCAAAAGAATGTTGAAATTATTAAAGGTTTCATAAATTTTTCCTATTACAACTCGTTTCCCTGACACAAGGGAGGAAAGACTAAAAGGAAAGAGGAGCAAAGTTTTGTTACACTGGCTTCCTGTTTGCCAAAGAATCAACTTCAAAATCCTGCTGCTAGTTTACAAAGCACTGAATGGTTTAGGGCCAAATTACATTCAGGAACTTCTGGTTCGTTATGAACCAACCAGATCCCTCAGGTCATCAGGGTCAAGTCT
>JBBBVU010000014.1:15168142-15178296 GCA_037177055.1 Atherinosoma microstoma
ATAGATAGATAGATAGATAGATAGATAGATAGATAGATAGATAGATAGATAGATAGATAGATAGATAGATAGATGAGTTATTATTTGGGTCATTATCTATCAGTGACATTTGGACGTGTTTGATTTAGGAGTTGTGGCCTATCTTTTACAGTCATTGGTTGTGGCCCATCAGATTTTGGAATAATCTATGACAGGGGGAAAGTAAAGTTACTTTGCTTTTCCAAAAAAAAAAAAACTTAGCTGTTCCTACAGTTGCACTTATTGCCATATTTGCTATACAGATTAAGATTGTACTGACAAATTATTATAAAATTTAATCCAGAGCCCACCTCGAAACATCTGGTCAACCTGCTAAATAAAACTGTTATTTGATATTAATTAAACTATAATTACAATTCAAATATACCAGCAATTAGCATAATTACATGAGTTTCTGTACATGAAATGTGCTCTATAAATAAATCTGCCTTGCCTTCTAATAGTGATTCGAATATTTACATTTATAAGTTAAATTTTATAAAAGTATTGTATCTTTAACTGAGCATTTTAATAGTTACTTTGCTGATTTAATCCAAATACTCTCCACCACTGGAAAGCAGGACTAGAACACTATGGAGCCTCCCTCTCTATCTGTAATCATGGTCGTCCAGCAGGTGTCGCTGCTACAGCCTCGTACAGTATCTGCTTGACAGCAGCTCTGTGTGTGTGTGTGTGCGTGTGTGTGTGTTAGCGTGTCTGCATTTCACTCAGGGCCCCGTGTCAACAGCAGAGGGAAGAAGAAGACACGTAGAGGAGGAAATCAGAAAATATCGGTGCAGCAGACATGGACCTGCGGTCTGAGCTACTCAAGTCCATCTGGTACGGGTTTACTGCCCTGGATCTGGAGAAGAGTGGGAAGGTGTCAAAGTCTCAGCTGAAGGTGAGTGGAGGGTCCTCTACCTGGAAGATGGGACTACAAGACATATTTTTTTCTAATCTAAGAATTGTGCTGCCTAGTTTTCTACTTCACTTTGTGTTCTATCTCTCTTCAAAAGACAAAACTTTGAGGTGTTTATCAAACTAAACCTATAAAAAGGTTTTGTTGTTACTCACTTCACATTCAAGCCTGTGCTTCAGGAAATAAGTGTGTACAGTCTGAAGTTCACCATCAATATTTCCTGTGTGCTCTTTTAAAAAAAAACTGCAAACCCTGCAACAAGGAACAAATTTGTTCCCTATACTTCGAGTAAAATGCTTACACTGCTGAAAGAAAGCACAATATGCACCTCTGTCTGGCAAGAGCATGAGAGTAACAGTTTGCTCTCAGTCTGCATATGAATGGGAGCCCTCATCTCCAAGCTGGGCTCACACTGGGCCTCGATGTGCCATCTTGTAGTGCAAAGGGACCTCTGGCACTGGAGAACAGCCTGTTGAATAGAGTATGCTCAAAAGAACATTGTTCTAGTGAGAGTAAAGACAAAGTGGAAACATGCTGGTGACCGTCGTGTCTGGCCACAGGGCCTCAGCAAAGCCACTGTACATTTTTGTTGATCTCACTGTTATGTCACTTGTGCTTGATGTGGCTCAGACTCCATTTACAGCCACCTCCAAGTTCCTACAATGTGCTGGCTGGCACTTCTGGCTCCCAGCAAGTTGGCCTCATGACTGGGCTTATCCCCTGCGAACATGCAGCCTGTTTACAGGTACCTCGTTTTGTAACGGCACTCAGTCGAGCAGTTTGCATATCGTGCCCTCAAAAAGTCAGATCTTGTAGAGCACTGGAGACAGGATGTGGTTATGGCTCAACACACAGAGAGTAGGTGTCTGACAGCATGCAGCAAATATCTCCACTTGTTGCACTATTTTAGTGAAAGAAACTGAATAAGGAGGGGAAATATTTATTGATAAATGACACATTAGTTGTGAAAACTACCCACAGCCATTGGTTACACTGTCATTTATATTGCAGTTTATCATTCATTTTGAGTTTTTTTAATTTCCTTATTTAATAGATTTCAGTGTTTTACCCTGCACCATCAGTAGCCTTGATATTGGTCTAGACTGAAAAAAGTTTTAAACAGTTTTTGAAAGTGTCCAATATTTGTTTCTACACCTCACACACCAAGATTATGACCAAATATTTAAAAAAGAGAAAATTGAGGCAAAGATTATCTCAGTTTTAGGAATTTAATGTCTTTTGGAAACTAGATTACCTCCTAGCCACTTTTAAGTATAACAGAAATGTTCATTAGGACCGTCTGACTCCCTGATTCACCAACAGCTTTTTTAAAGGAATGAGGGGTGGCTGAAATAGACTGAATTCTTATCTAATTTTCTCCTCTCATCTTAAAATACAATACAGCAGGAAACCTAAACTCAGTATTACAACACCTCCTTCAGCAACAATAATGACAGTAAAAGTATTTCTTCTCTGTTCATTGTGATTTTTCAGGTTTTGTCTCACAACCTGTGCACAGTCTTGAGTATCCCACATGACCCAGTCGCTTTAGAGGAGCACTTCAGGGATGATGATGATGGCCCAGTTTCCAGTCAGGGTTACATGCCTTACCTCAACAAATATATCCTGGATAAGGTGAATAACAGTGCAACTTTCTGCTCTTGTTGTTTCAACAAACAATGATGTAATTTGTAATTTCAATCATAGCATTTGTGTTGCTGTAGGTTGTGGAGGGATCTTTTAATAAGGAAAACGTAGACGAGCTCTGTTGGACTCTCACGGCAAAGAAAAACTACCAGCCAAATAGAAGCAGCGACTCTGTTCTGCCAGACAAGGATGCTTTTCGACTGTGGTGCCTTTTTAATTTTCTCTCTGAGGACAAGTACCCCTTGGTTATGGTTCCTGATGAGGTGGGCTTCAATAGAATACATGTTTTCTTTTCACCTTCTCCTATAACAATTAACAAGACGAGATCATATTTTGTGACTGTTCCTCTTGTGTGTAACTTTAGTCACATACAATTTTTTTTAATGATTTTGCTCCATAGTTGACTGTAATTATGGGACTGTAGTCAGTAATCTGTGACCCTAAAAATAGAGTTGGATCTTGAACAAACGCTGAAAACATTGACTGAAACTTCATGTTGCAACCATGGAACATGGTGCTCTTTCATGCAGCGGTGTGGGCTTGTTTCTCACTTGCAAATGCTCATTTTGGTTTCCTGTCATGCATTTTTCACAGCTGTTGCCAAGACAAGGCCTAAAAATTCAAGGCCAGAGTCGTTTCTTTCATACAGAGTGTTAGAGATTATCGTCCACTTTAGTTTTGTTACATTATTCTCACACATACCGCAACAGAAAGAAATCTGTGGCATAGTGAGTGTTACTAAAGTAGGCTTGGCTACCAAACAGCACAAATTACGTTGCCTGCTGTTTTGTGTTGATGGATGTGATTTTTTAACTGGAGTTTTAAGAAGAAAAATTTAAAAAACCACAAGATCAATTTATACCTTTTTTAAGCTCTACAAAACATCCTTTAGGGGAGGGACACAAAACTAAAAGTTAATTTAAATAATGAATACTGCAAAGTTACATAAAATAGGGACTTGAAATGAATGCCCATGACTTTTTTTCCCCCCCTTTTGAGTGTCATCACCTCTTATTTCACTCTGCAGGTGGAATACCTCCTCAAGAAGATGTGTATGGCTATGAGTATTGAGATCAATATTGTTGAGCTAGAGGACTTCTTCTCCCAGGACTCAGTGCAGCAGACCGGCATTACTGTCTGGATTTTTCTAGGGTTGATGAACGCTGGAAAAATAACCAGAGGAATTGAGAAAAGCATTATCAGCATGGCCATAGAGGAGGTTTACAGGGAGATAGTTGGTGATGTTCTCAAAGAGGTAGGAGACCGATGTGTTAGTAGATAAGTCTGTTTCGTTTCCCAGCATGCTCCACTCTGTGTCAGTGACAGTATGTGTATGTATTGGTTTGGATGTATACAGGGTTATCTGTGGAAGAAAGGACAACTGAGGAGGAACTGGAAGGAGCGCTGGTTTACCTTAAGGCCCAGCAACTTGTACTACTATACCGGGGAGGACCGCAAGGACTGCCAAGGAAACATAGCCCTGGATGGGAACTGTTGCGTGGAGGTAAGCAGCTGGTGATGGTTGGCGTTCAAAGCTAAACACAAAAAACTCACCCTACGCCTTTGCTTTCTGCTGCAGTTCTCAACGTAAGTGTTGGGCTTCCCCTAAGGTATCACAGGATGAAGCTGAGAGGGTCACAGGATGGTTACCAGATATTCAGTTTCTATGACACCATCCATCGTTGGCTTTTCTTGTGAATTACTGGGAAAACATATAGTGGTTGAATATATTCAAAGCTATATGACTCAGAAAAAGAAACCTTGTAAATTATTCCGTTGACTCAGAAAGAATGAAAACATTTTTTCACTTGCTTTAGTAAACCAAGCGGATCCCTCTTTTGACTAAGACAAATCTAACAAGACCGGACCTGGAAGATAAATCATCTGCAGTGAAGCATATGCCACTCAGAAACTTGTTTGTATCATTCAGCATTAACGGTTTTAGGGTTTTTGAACCAACTAAATGGCCACAAGTATCATAAACCCATATTTATTTCATTTGTACTCTTTAAAGCCGACAGATCACTCTCAAAATCTAATCACTTTTTCCTTATTCCATTTCTGAGATTTCCTAGAAATTTATTCAAAATCCGTTTTTTGAGTTATAGATAGATAAATACTTTATTGATCCCAAGGGAAACTGTAATTATATTGTTGTATTATGTTGCTATAAGACAGACAAACCAACACAGCCAAATACATGACCTAACTGATAAAATGTCTGTTTGCTGTTTGATCAGGTGTTGCCAGACCGAGATGGGAAAAGGTGCATGTTTTGTCTGAAAACCTTCTCCAAGACTTATGAAATGAGCGCCTCGGACACCAAACAGAGACAGGAGTGGACTACAGGTCAGAGAAGACTCCTGCTCTTTGAGCCATAAATCAATCCTAAAAAACTCATCATCCTCGCAAAACATAAACGTCATCTTCTTCACAGCCATTCAAACGGCCATCAGGCTCCACGTGGAGGGTAAGAAGTCTCTCCACAAAGATCTGAAGCTGAAGAGACGGGAACAGCGAGAGCAGCGGGAGAAAAGGCAACAGGCCAAGGAGGAGGAGCTACAGAGGCTTCGCGCCTTGCAGGAGGAACGGGAGCGCAAGCTGGCGGAGCTGGAGCTCCTGAAGGAGGCGCAGAAACAGGCTCAGGTGCTCTTGGAGCAGGACGAGCAGAGGAGGCGCCAGCAGCATGAACAGCTCCAGCGTGCCCTGGAGATTCAGCTTCGTGAGGCTGAGGAGGTGAGCTTAGTGGCCAGGTTGGAAAAATTCAGAAAGCAGAGAAACAAAACACAGTCAATCATTTCTTCTTTCCGTGCATCTCCAGGCCCGGGTCAGCATGCAGGCAGAGATGGCTCTAAAAGAGGAAGAAGCAGAGAGGCAGAGGAAGAGGATTCAAGAGCTGGAGGAGATGCAGAAGCGTTTGGAGGAGGCACTGCAGCTAGAGATTAAAGCCAGGCTGGATGAGGAGGCCTTCCGCTACGCTCAAGCTGGGTAAATATTGATCTATATATACAGCTACTCAGATATACAACATTATTATAGTCCTTTAAGCTGTAGATCAGGGCTACGTTTGCATGCAGACGAATATATTAAACCATTGAGGTCATGTTGCATTAAGTTCCTGAGGAAGTTAAGCTGCTGGCAAAGGAAGTTGTTAAACACAGTTGTCACATAGATCAGCATGTCACAGTTCTCTCTCTGCTATCAGGCTAGAATTTGTTGATGTACTGATCACACAGCATGCCTCACTAAAGGACCTGTGTGGGAGTTCTAGATAGTTAGGTGTAGAAAGTGTAATATTTGTGTTCTTTGTTGGGCTCAGGTTACTAGCTGAAGAAGAGGAGAAAATGAAGGCCCTGATGGCCTTGCAGGAGGAACAGGAGGAGTACATCCTGAAGACACAGAGGGAGAAGCAGGAGCTGAAGCAAGAAATGGAGACAAAATCTCGGGCTCTGGATAATGCGCAGAGGCAGCTGGAGGAGGTCCGGGCCAACCGTCACAGGGTTGACCAGGATGTTGTGGTAGGTAGAAAGAAAAATCCAAACAATTACCTGATGTAACCGTAGAGATGCCACTTTTTATTGAATCTTACCTGATGATCAGATGAGGGACCATCAATTGTGCTTGAACTAAAGAGATGATATTGAGACTAAATAGTATAGATAGAAATAAAAAAGATGTTTGTGGCATGACTAATTTATATTATTAGGTTAAAAAAAATCACTTTATTTTGGTCTTGATATCACAGAGTTGCTGAGAATCCCCAACGATAATATAAGATGCAACTGCAACATTTCCCAGTCATGTTGGAATAATTAACAAAGACAAGACCTTTCATTTTAATCAGACTTGATAAACTTTTTTTATTACCTCCGCCAAGGCGCAGTTCATATATTTGGCGGCGTTGGTTTTTCTGTCATAACAAAATGTTATGGACGGATTTTCATGAAATTTTCAGGAAGTCTGTGAAATGAAATAAATTAGATTAGATTTTGGAGGTGATCCAGGTCAGTGCCTGGGTCCAGGAAGTTTTTTAAGGATTCTTTACTATGGGGAGATAGGGATAATTTTGCCATTAGAGCTTCTAACTCTAAAATAATGCCCGCAATCATTGGCAAAAAATAAAATGACAGTGGCTTGGTGGAGGTCTGCACTCTGAGTGCTTTTAGTTATTCATGGTAATAACAGAAATGTGAAGAATAATTTTGATGGCGAGCCACATAAGGCAGACTTTAATGAAACAAACCAGACTGCTATTATGGCTGCTTGATGACAATCAAAAGAAATTATAATATTTTATTTTTTTTCTCCTCACTCAACAAAGTCTGCTGACCTTTCTGTACTATCTTGCTTGCAGCCGATAATATTCAGCAGTTTGTTTATTTCTTTGCAGAAGCAATAGCAAAATGATGTTTAAAAGATTTTTCATCTGACAGGCTGCTCAAAGGAAGCTACGCCAGGCGAGCACCAACGTCAAACACTGGAACGTCCAGATGAACAGACTGATGAGGCCAATCGGACCGGGTGGTAAGTGTCCTATATGTATAAAGAAGTGGTACATTCAAAGACATGACAAACATGTGGTATTTGAAAAGCTGGCTTTTCAACTCTATTCAATTGTGGTTTTCTTGCCAGTATACAGCAAATCCTTTAAACAGCTGTTTGATGACAAAACCTCATATTGAATTTAAGTGCCAATGATTTTGTATTTCTATTTTATCCTCCTGTGAGCACCGAGTTCCAATATTTAAGAGAGAAATACGGTCTAATGTGTGGAGCTTTTCTTACTTTACTTATTGTGGCTATGGGGCAGAGTGATTTTCACAAATGAGACAAAACAGATGTTTCATTTAATTGTGTTCTGAAAAGAAACTAAGTTAAATTCAAATCTTTATTTTCAGACAAGAGTATTCCCTCATATCTGCACCCTCCAGCCCAAAATGCACTATTACAGACCTGTGATTTATTTTAGCTTATGAATACTTTTCTTTCTTTTTCTTTTTAGAGAAAAGACCATCACTGGGAAGCTCATTCTCATCCTTCCAGATCCCAACACAGAGAGACCCCGGGCTTCGTCTCATAAGGCAATCAGGACCAGAGGATCAGGACGAGGAGAGCAAAGAAAATGTTGACAAAAGTGCAGAGTGTGAAATGGAGAGACGTCACTCTCATGCTTCTAATGGAGGCATGGACATCCCCTAAAACGTAAATCAGAGAGGTCACTTTATTTGCAACTAGTGACGTTTTCTGAGGGGAAGGATACGGTTGTCTGATGTGTGAACTTATGAAAACAGTGGGACATCTGGACATAAAACTGAACTTAAAGTACTACCATTTCTAATAAACGTTGAGTTTACTGACTTCCTATCGAAAGACAGCAGTATAAGACATTTCAGTGAGCATTTCCACTTTTCATCAGAGTGGTGTTTTGACTGCACCCTGTGTAAGATCTGTATTAAATAAAAACAATACCTCAGTGTAAAGAAAAGAGCTATAAGAAAGAGGCTTGATGCAAAATGAGTGGGGATGTAATACATTCATACAGTGCATAAAGGAAGCTCTTTTTTTTTTCTTTTTTTTTTTAAGCTTTGTAATAGGGAAAGATTCCCCCTTTTTTTCTTAACTGTCATTTTTTGGGATGGTGGCAGGTAACTTTTGATGCAGACAGATTTTTCAGTATTGGTTTTTACCACCATTTTGCTCCTGAAAACAGGAAAGAGACTGAGGGGAGGGGAGAGAGCTTCCTGTTTCTAATGTGATATAACATTGTAAATTTAAAAAGTGACTTGATTCAGTAAACAGATTTCTACCTGTATCTTTACCGAGTTAAATAGTGTGTAGTATGGTATTAAAAGCCTTCACTTTCAACTAAATAAAAGTTAAACTTCTTAAAATAAAAAAACCTACAGCGCACATGGAAGAGGTTGACGCCTACATGTGTAACGTGCACATCCGCTTTAGTTTGCATTTGAATCTACCACATTTTTGGAAGTAAAATGTGTCATAGCTGATTAATGTGATGCCTCTCACTGTTAAAACCTGAGCAAAGAGAGACATCATCTGACAAACTGTGCAAACTGCACTCTGGTTGGATTTATTCTTTTTCTTTTTTTTTTTTACCATAACTCTTTTGAAAGTTTTTACAGAATACATGCAGTTAATTCCTCTGTTTTATTTGTTAATAGGAACAAACTATTTTCTCCTTTAGAATGATTTGTTCTTTTCTTAAATAATATTTGTTAAGCCGGTTTCATCAAGTTCCTGACATGTAACAACTACATGCTATAAATCAAGAATAATTACATAATATGAATGATATTGAATATGTATCATGATCACATAAAGTCTGAAATGAAAGAAAGGGTGAAACCCCCCCCCCCAAAATAATACTACTTGATTCTTGAGAGAATTGTGTGTTTGATTCAGAAGCACTAAATCCATGAGATTATGAGTGCAGGCTCACAGCAGATTAACCTGTTTGTGGGGCCAGAAGAGAAAATGACCAGCAAGGCTAAACCAGTTTATTGTTTCTGGGTTAGATTAAATGGTAACAGATAATTAAGCTAGGGAATATCCTTTTATTTTAATCCACCAAAGTGTTCCTCTTTAAAAACATGTTTCTAAAGAAAATGAATCCGATGACTGGAGCTACATGAAGAAAAAAATAAAAAATTTAATACATTATAATTTAAGCATGATGTGGATAGTGTGCACCTGGACCAGCTCACCTGACAAACACTGATGGATGTAATTCATATCAGTAAATTTGAAAGAAATTCTGAGGAAATGTGTTTTATAGTGAGAGCAAAGGTTCACATTACTGTGTGCAGAAATAAAATTGAAATAAAGTTGTAAAAAAAAAAAAAAACTACTAAAAACACCAAACAAACAAACAAACAAAGAGGGGAAAAAAACCCAATCCTAAAATACTCGAAGTTTCACATACTGTAGGTTTCAGAGTGATCATAACTTTTTTTCCCTTCTTTTTTGTCCCCCATCAATTGATGAAATGTCCTCCGGAGGTCCAGAGTCTGGACCTGAACCCAGAGTCTGGTCTCTGAAGAGACCATAAAATGGATTTGCACTTAACCTGCTTTAGTTTGAAAAATTGTGCCAAGAAATATCGGGGTGTCTAAAAAACAGTGTGGGGAAAAATGGAAAGGTCTACAAAAATCCTATCATGTGCACTCTAAATTAAAAAAATAAATAAATCCCCCCCAATAACATAGCCAAATACATAATGTTAATGCAGATTGTCATATTAGTTCCAATGAACTCCAATCTATTTATAATAATGTGGAAATCCGTATTAATGAAGAAAAAACGGAAAGGCTTAAACTTTTAAGGCACCATTGAGCTGTTTGCATGATCCCGTGTGATGTGTGTGTGCGGGGTGCTGTGTCCTGACATGTGACAAGAGGAGGAGGAAAGGGGGGAGTGAAGCAAATCACAGGAAAGCAGAGTAAAAGCAGCGCAAGGAGCAGCGGACAGGGAGGGAGAGATAGAGAGAGAGAGAGAGAGAGAGAGAGAGAGAGAGAGAGAGAGAGAGAGAGAGAGAGAGAGAGAGAGAGAG
>JBBBVU010000014.1:15178396-15190724 GCA_037177055.1 Atherinosoma microstoma
GAGAGAGAGAGAGAGAGAGAGAGAGAGAGAGAGAGAGAGAGAGAGAGAGAGAGAGAGAGAGAGAGAGAGAGAGACTAGGAGGGATTACCAGTTAACTTGCTTATTTGCCTGTTTTATGGTAGCAAACAGCGGCGCCAACACTGTTTTTCCTCTTCTCTTCTCTCGGTAGTTTATCAGCCCGGTTGTTACATGAAGGCCTGAGTCTGTCCAAGTTTATGTTAGTTAGCAGGGTGACGTTAGCCTCTGCTATTAGCCCACTCCCTGCTGGTGGTGACTTCAAACAACTTGTCAACAGCCGATCGATTCCGGACGGGACTGTTTTTGTTCTCTGCTTGTTTTAGCTGGTTCCCATAGCGTAAACATCCTCTGAGCCAGCGGCACTACTGGGAGAGGTAAGCTAACTGGAAAGCCAGCTAATGCTGTTTAAAGGAACACAAGGGAATGCGGGTTAGCTACGCTAGCAGCTAGCTAATGATAGTACTCAGTCAACATCAAGGTTAGTAGCTCACTTGCTGAGTTAGCTTACTGAGCCGACTCTTCGACGGCCGATGGGCAAGCAAAGCTCAGTGATGGGTCTAATATAGTTTTCACTGTCTATAAAGAAAGTTTGATGATGTAACTTGGCCGTTCTTTAATTTCTCAAACACTTGTATACAGTTACAGTCCTGTCAGTCACACACAATCCTCAGTAAGTTAACAGATACTTCCGAGAACCAGTGTGACAGGTCGTCCATTGAACTAGTCTCAACACCTTCAACATCCGGTGTTTTCTTCCTTGAAAACTTGTGAGAATGTAGTCAACCATACTTTCCGCCTTTGGACACAATGTAATTGCAGAATTCGTATTGAAATCTGCTTCATAAAAAGCTGAAAGTGAGGGGTTTGTCACAGCTCAAAACTACATGCATAGACGGATTAATCCACTAGGGGGCCACAGGGTAAGAATATTACCCCCACCTCTAAAGCCCTGTGCCCCACCGCCTCCACCAGCTTCAGAGCTGCACAGTGTGTACATAGTGCATGCACCCTTTCCCCTTAAAGCAAACACCAAGTACACTGAGCACCCTGCCATGGACCTGAGGCAAACAATAATACAGATGTCTCCAAGCTGCAGTAGAGACAGAGGGAATCTGGGAATGTTCAGGATGTAGAAAAGTCGGACCAAAAACTATTTGGACAGGAAATCTTTTTTAATTGATTCATAGGCTTTTAGTCCTTATTTTTGTCCTGATCTGAATTTTCTTAATGATGTGATTACTGTCAAACACAAATTATAACAAGAAAGTTAAAGCATGTTGAAGTTGTTTTGGGCAAAATAGTGAGCACTGATTTGCTGAATGAATTTTGCATGTAAATTAGTAGATCCATTTATGTTTCATGCAGCCCTCCTATTAAGGTTTTACAAGTTAGCCTTATTTCAAAACTGGGGATTTTAATGTTGTGGGGCCCTTGCTTGTCTGTTGGAATTGCTCCACAGATAGTCAGGATGACAGTATGTGTAAATCATGTTGAAAGCCTATTACTATCAAGGGCATTCACTGGCTGCTCAAACAAAACAAGTTGTAACTGACTGACTGGGGGACAACCAAACAAACACACAGTAAAAGATTAATAAATACATTCTTTACAGATATAACCAAACTAAATCTAAATTAAAAACTCAAGAGTTTTTACCTGCATGCTTTCATAAAAACTGATGTTTCAGGAGCTGTTTCGATTACCTTGAATTGGACTGTTAACCGCTAATATGCTGAATCATATGCTTGATAGCGAGCCACATAAATGCAGGTTTTTGGGCCACTTAAGTGTTAGCAGCTGCTCACTCCAGCTCTGTATATATTTCAAATGTCAGGTACACATTGTTATTTTGTTATTCCTTATAACATTGAAACAAATGCTTCTGTTTTTAGAAAAAGCAGCTACGATGGCTACGTGACAAGCGATGAGCCACTGAGTCAGCTTCAGCAGGAACCATGGAGGGGTTTCAGAAAACTGCCACAGAGCAGCATGACAGGGTAAACGGCTACAGCAAGCCCAAATCCCCCCATGACATGGCTGATGTCAGGTGGACGCCACCAGAAGGAGAGTCTGGTGGCTCAGACAGCTGTGGGGGGACAAGTGTGTCCGAGCTGACGGACCTTCAAGAGTTAAAGACCAGGGAAAGTGAAGATGAGGAGAATCAAGAAGTGCTTGCTTGTAAAGGGGACCAGAAGAAAATACAGAAAGAGGGGCAAGATCAGGAGAACAATCACAACAAGCAAAACAGTTGTGCGTCATCCAGTTACACAGGTAAAAGCTTTGACTATATTCCTCAAAACATGAGGATAACACAATTACACACAAAGTATAGTTTATAAGAATTGATATTCTTGCATATTTATTTATTCATTCATTAATTTTTTCAAATGCAGACCTTTCCAATTCTTCATCACCCTCGCTGTCAGAACAGCTGCGTCTTGGCAGAGGAGACAATACAGGGTCTGGTATCAGTGTGGAGTGTAAAGTCTGTGGGGACAAGGCCTCTGGATTCCATTATGGTGTACACGCGTGCGAAGGTTGCAAGGTAACACCGTTTGTGTATAACCACAGAACATCTTTGTAAGATTAGAAAGGTTGACAACAGCACTTCTCGCTCTTCCCTCACCAGTGTGAGTTGTTCAACCAGTTGCTTTGTTTCTGATTCAGGGCTTTTTCCGGCGGACGGTGCGAATGAAACTGGAGTATGAGCGCTGTGAGCGTTCCTGCAAGATTCAGAAGAAGAATCGCAACAAGTGCCAATATTGTCGCTTCCAGAAGTGCCTGTCTTTAGGAATGTCTCATGATGGTGAGAATGAAATCAGTTTCATTTTACTACTTGAAATAAGATCCAAGACTTGAATCAAAGAGCTATCTCATATGGGTTTTAATGAGTGTAAGCTTATTGAATCTGTAGTAGAAAATGAATCTCTACTTTTTTACACAGTTGTTGTTTGGGAAAACATTTAACAGTAAATTTCTATCATGATAATTAACATTGTGAATACTAAAAGAAAACCATTTAATTTTACTTATTTGTGATCTGAATGTTCACTCAAAATAAGTGTTTTGATTGTATGTTTTCCCAGCGATCCGATATGGACGTATGCCTGAGGCAGAGAGGAAGAAGCTGGTAGCAGGCCTTCTTGCAGAGGAGCTGAATCTCAGCAAACCAGGTGGTTCAGACCTAAAGACCTTGGCCAAACAAGTCAACACGGCTTACTTGAAGAACCTTAGTATGACCAAGAAGAGGGCCCGCAGCATATTGACAGGCAAAACCTGCAGCACTTCAGTAAGTTTTGTAGTAATCAGACCACAGATGAACAGTAATACATAAAATTCACTAATGGCAAATTATCCTTTGACTTTCTTCCTCTGATTTTTCATCCTTTAGTTTTTTCCCCATTTAGATACACATTAATCCAAAAGTTTAAAGTGGATGTTTTTGCATCTCTTGTCAGAATACATGTTTCTGACTGCTCTGACTTTTAGTAGAAATAGTACACTATACAACAGAATTGAGTGCATCTTTCCACATTTGGGGGCCTCACAGTCTCATATTCATTCATTCATTCATTCATAGAGTATTTGTCGTTTGTTATAACGGGAGATAATTTACTTACATCTGAAAATTTAGAAGATAATCAAAAAGTAACTTAATTTATTGGCCATTTTTCATTCCTGTTTTCATAAAGATCGTCAATATATCACCCTCCTTAAATTTCCTAACAGCTGTATACCAGTTCTAAGTTTTTACAGTTACAAATGGTTTAGAAATGTACATATTTTTTCCCCTCTGTCAGCCATTTGTGATCTATGACGTGGACACGCTCTGGAAAGCAGAGAGTGGTTTAGTATGGAGCCAGTTGGTTCCAGGTGCACCTCTGACCAAGGAGATAGGAGTTCACGTGTTCTACCGCTGTCAATGCACTACCGTGGAGACTGTGCGAGAGCTCACAGAGTTTGCCAAGTCCATTCCAGGATTTGTGGACCTCTTCCTTAATGACCAGGTAAGTCCCCTTCGCCTCAACATATCTGGCCATATGTGGCTCCAAAAAAACTCAAATGGACATCCAACTCTGTGCTTCTGCAGGTGACTTTGCTCAAGTACGGTGTTCATGAAGCTATTTTCGCCATGTTGCCATCTCTCATGAACAAAGATGGACTGTTGGTGGCCAATGGTAAAGGCTTTGTGACGAGAGAGTTTCTGCGCAGCTTAAGGAAGCCCTTCAATGAGATCATGGAGCCCAAGTTTGAGTTTGCTGTCAAGTTCAATGCGTTGGAGTTGGATGACAGCGACCTGGCCCTATTTGTTGCTGCCATTATTCTCTGTGGAGGTGAGACTGAGGGGTTTGCGGGTAAAATAAGAAGAATTACTGCTTTTGATTTTAGTTTGTCTGTAACAATTTTCCACAAGATATTAGCAGATATTTAAATCTTCCTGAAATCCTACTGGAGCTTCGGCAGTAATGTTATGTGTTGTCTTGTTTCTCCTATGAAGTTGGAGAAACATCAAATATTGAGCGCATCAGTTAGAGCCTACAGAGGCTTTTTGTATTTGGCAGTGATGTTGCTAGGTCCTGCGTCTCTGACGCATTAAAATCTGAAAAGACGCAGTAAACTCACTATCTATGCGTCCCGGGGACACACACCTCATTTTCCCCATGTAAAACGTTACATTGTGAACAACAACTTGTGTTTAAAATCACAGCAACTAGCAAAAGAAACTTCGTCAGACCAGACCAGACAAGCGGTGTGTCAATCCTCTGCATCTAAAAAACGAGCAGACCTGATGCCTCTCAGTATCGCCACATGCTAGTTTAGCCGCTACCAAAACAACGACCCTGTCACAGTGGGTTTCATTTCAACAATTAAAGGTACAAACTTTACAGGAAGTAAACTCGCATTTCTACTCCTCGATGAGGAGATAATTTGCGTCAATGTTCTAATGTTTAGGTAGGGTGACCAAACGTCCTCTTTTACTGGGACATGTCCTCGTTTTGAGAGGTAAAAAGTGCGTCCGGTATGATTTTCAAAATGGACCGGGATTTGGCTCTATATCAGCCTCAAATATGTTTACATCGAATTTGGTCTTGCGTTTTACTCCCCACACTCGCTTTTCATATTATCCACTCTCTGACAACAGGAGAGGGAGGGGGGAGGAGGGAGCCGCAGCGCTGACAGGACAGAATTACCTGGTAATGACCTCACCTACTCTCCGCCACTTGGAATTTCAAGACAGCTGGAAAGTCTCATATAGTCCCGTGGTGGTATTACCCGTGGGGGACGCAAATCCATTCAAACTTTTCCTGGTGAGAGGTTTCAGCTTACTCACTTTCTCCAGTTTAACACCTTAATGAGACAAACTGAAGACCGGGTTCAGGTTCTGGACTGATGGCTTTGACGGCCTGGAAAAGAAGCTGTTCAAATCTGAGTGTCCAGTGTAAAGCTAGAAAATGCATGAACTGCGTGAACGTAAATGTAAATGAACAGACGAACTACAGGAAAAAAAGTCCCATTTTCATTTTGGTGGTGATGCATGGAGCTCAGAGCAGGAAGCCGGAAGCTCACATCAGTTCTGCAGAAAGACATTTTTACTACACTACACTATAGCTCCTGCCCCCCCACTAAAGTGTCCTTTTTTTTCCCACTAACTCAAATTTAGTCACCCTATATAACCATGTCATACCATACCACCATCAAAGGAGTTTAACTCTACAATTTAAGAAATAGAACATAAGAAATGAAAAGAAATAATTTTTTTAAATTGGGGACCCATTCAATTTCCCAGGGATCCACTCTATTTGCCATGTGTGGGTCCCAGGACTCACTACATTGAAAACTTATCAACATCACTGATTCGCGTTTACTTCTTTACAATTTTCAGACAAGCCTTAACCTTTGACTTTTCTCTGCTCTTCTGTGGTGAATCCACTGCCTCACTTGGATGGCAAGCTGTCAGCTGAATCCTCAGATTTGATATCATCGTAGAGTAGAACAACTGCACGCCACCAATAATACCTGGTTTGCCAGATTACATTAATTAAATAAAAAAAAAACTGATTGCAAGAGTTATGTCTCGATGCATAGATACATGGTGCTGTCTACAGTGTTGTTAATGGAACAGCATGGCCCCTTAAAGGTGGAGCTAGAAAGGGGGAGACAGACAAAGTATGTCAGCTGGTCTGATGCACAGGTCTGAGTCAGAGCGCGAGATGTTGGAGCAAAGAAAGGTGTGATAAACTACCTGTCTAGCGGTGAATGTTTTTGCTACAAGTGTAAGCATCAAACACCACACAGCTCTTCTAGTTCCAGCAGAGTCCCGTGTCGGCTTCACCACGGGAAGGTAAAGCGAAGGGAGCTAACCCTGAAGCTAGCTTCAGCTTCAGCCAGGAGTAACCGCCTTGTCTCCACCTCCCTAGCTCGATTTGGAGGCGGAAGCCGGAAAGTTGAACAGCTATTTCTGTCGGAGTGAACAGACCAGAGCAGCACGGTTACTAAACCATCAAAAAAATGTTGAGCTTCAGGAGCAAAAAGACCAGACAGAAAGACAAAGAAAATAACTGGTTTTGTTGTTGCTGACTTTTCCCGTGGGAATGTGGGAACGGGCCTCCCCATAAACGCAGCCAGACCAGGTTTGATCCGGACATCTCCCTGACCCACTTTCTCCTCTACATCCTATACACACTAGACACTAGAGCCTGAAGAATGTTAAAAATATAAGAAGTAAAAAAACAACCACTTGTGCATGGAACATATTATACAAATAACATCTCACACGTATTTTACAATTTCCATTTGGAGATATATAAATATATATTTTCCAGCTGAAAAATGAAATAAAAGCAACAAGTTCTGATTGTCTCACACAACGTTATCTCAGCATAAAAACAACAGCATCAGGATGTCCGCTAGAATAAGCCGTTTTACCAACAGATAGCCAAATAGTCAATCTATGATGGCTTGTAAGTAACTCGTTAAGTCTAGCTGATGGAGCAGTGATCAGACAGAGGAAAAGCTGAGGCTTGACAGTCAGCCTACTACACAAAACAAGTAATGTCAGGAGGGTGAAAAGATATTTGGGGGATGAAGAATATGATCTGTAACAACATTACCATTGCTTTTACAATGGCACACTCCTAAACTAAACAATTTTTTAAACTGTCTTGTACTGACATATCAAATTAAAGTGGAGCTGCTGATGTGTTTTAGAAATAGCTTCCAGAAAGAGGTCAAATAAATTTGAATGCCAGTGGAAAAATAGTTGCAGGAGAATACGGGTCTGAAATTGTGAGCATAAAACTTTGGATGTTAGGCAAAGTTCTGTCATCTCAGACAGAACTACAAGAGGACAGCAGCTGCATAATCAGAAAAATGCAGCTGCTTTGCTCCCCGTAAAGTTTTAACTTTCTGACATTCTGATGTGTGAAAGTTGGAAAAATTTTCCAATGGACACACATGGAGTTGCTCATGGATCATGTTAGGTGGGGACTGCACAGCGTTCCATTAAGTTAAATCCGACTTTAAGAAATTTAAGAAAAAGTGGAAGGGGGGGGGGGCATGATTGATCAATCTTCTGATTAATCAAAATGATTATTCAGCATTTTGAGGTTTCATGACATCCGCTGTCTATATTTGTGCAAAGCCAGTGAACAAAAAAAAGAGTCAAATCTGCAGAGTGGAAGGTTTATTTAGCTTGGCTCTTGTGGAATCGTGTTGTAAATAACATGTGAATCTTGATTTAAAAAATAAGATTAGATCAAATTAAAAAAACTGCATTGCAGACAGAGATCAGATTAGCTCTACTTCAACAGATAATGCACATGGAGTCATGTTGATAAATGCCCAGGTATTTTATCAAATGATTAATTAACATTGTTTTCTGTAATGGTTGATCCCTCATTTGAATGGTCGTAAAAGCCTTGTTCGGTTACTCAGTATATGTTGTTAGTCGTCTTAAAATTGTTTTTATTTTGCTTCTTCAGATCGTCCGGGGCTAATGAACGTGAAGCAGGTGGAGCAGAGTCAGGACAACATCCTCCAGGCCCTGGACCTCCATCTCCAAGCAAACCACTCTGACTCTCTCTACCTCTTCCCTAAGCTGCTTCAGAAGATGGCTGACCTTCGTCAGTTGGTTACTGAGAACGTCCAGCTTGTCCAAAAGATCAAAAAGACTGAGTCGGAGACGTCGCTCCACCCTCTACTACAGGAGATCTACAAAGACATGTATTAGCAATCTCCAGCACAGACTGATATTAGCAATACTGTTACAAACTGAATCTACGGTTATAACAACACGCTGCATCCAGTTCCAGCACCGTTTCACATGTGCATGGATTTTTGATATGCAGATGAGACAAATACACTTAGTAGGGCTAACAGAATCAGCAATGTCTTCACAATTGTCAGCATTACCCTCAGCACAGTAATGTGTGTATGTGCGTGTGTATGATTGCGTGCGATGAGCATCTGGAATCATTTGCTGCAAGCCTTAGTTTCCCACAACGGTCACTTAACAGGAAGAGTGATATGTTTTCTTATAGAGGCTGCTCCTGTTTCATCCTCAGAGCAAAACTGACCCCAGAGTGGTGTTTAGAGAGTGAGAGCTGCTTCTTACTCACCCTGCCTCTGCTTTGCTGCAAAGGGAAAGCATTTCATGTTCTTACACCAATGGCATTGTTGAGCTGGGAAAGAGATATCTGTTTTTATTTCTTGCTAGAGTGATTGTAATTGTTCTGACTTTCAGTGAAGCTGAAGATGCACAAACTGCTATTTGTTTACATCACATTCATCATTAATGACCACCACATTGCCATTTGGTTTAAACAACACAAACTGGGCTGGCTCCAGCGGTGTAGAGAGCTCTCAATGCAACTGTCTGTGCAATACCATTTCCATTTGTCAATAAATGTGAGATCCAAGTTACGTAGGTTTTGTTTTAAAGCCATCTACCCAAGTGGTAATTTTTGGACTGTACAGCACAAATTTTATTTTCTGAGTCTGACACTATAAACACATGACCCTCTGAAATTGAAGGGACAGCATTGCGTTGTTTTGGGCTTTTTTCCTTTTTTTTGACATGCAAAATACAGTGAACTTGCCATGCTCTGGGTTTTGTTAGTTATTTTTTGTAAGTATGTTTCTAATTATTTGTAATTGTTGATTGTAATTGTAAAGGGCAAAACATGAATGATCTTGTTTCATGTATTAAGTATATTTGTTTGGTATCACATGACTGCTTGTTTAGTTTAGTTCCTACCAAATATATCCTCAAGCAAACCAACAAACCTTTTCTTTACAACAAATTTGGATTCTATGGTGCAGAAGAATTGAATTTAAACCAGCATACTAAACCATAATATTGTTCCTTGGAAATTTGATATCCAGAATTTATTATCATATGCTGTTTTTGTATTCAACATATACACAATCCTAGATTACTACTCCTTTTGTGTGTCTGGTTTGTGTAACAGTTATACGGTTGCCTGAATCTAGGTGTTTTCAAAGGTTTTTCCCACGTTTTGGCTCCTCTGTTTATAATTGACATACTCCAAAAGGACTTAATGCCAGCTCTAGTGCACACATCAGCAGTCTCCTTTTTTTACCCTCAACTGTCTTGATTCCCATCTACCTCTTATATATATATATATGATTAATCTACCATTTCATCAAATCCCTGAAATTTTGCCTTAATTCCTGGTGTTCTTGCACATTGTTAAATTGATATGACATGCAGTGTGCCATATGCTAGCAAAAAATGAATTGATAAAGCAAGAAATTACACCAAAAACTCTGGCTACCTCTATGCATCTGTAACTGTTGGGTTGACATAATCAGCAAAAACGTTTTTTGTGACTTGAAATCATTTCTACCTTATATGTAAACTATCTAGAATTCCAGTTCAGTGGGTTTTTCACGTATAAAGTTTATTAGAAATAATAATGGTGATTTTTCTCTCTGTTTTGTTTGAATAAGCCGTTCATTGTTGACATACGATATTGACATGCGTGACTGCTCTGTTTTAAAAAAATAATGTTAAGTTCGTTCGGATTTGATTGACACACCTGTGGACCAATAGGCTCTGGAGTACGTAAGGCTGGAACGCCAGTGTCCTGCTTCTATTGGTTCGTTGCCACGTTAATTAGTAAGACTAACCAGCTGTGAACCATTTAGTAAGGAGGGTGTAGTTTGTTTGGCGGCTGGCTCAAAATACAGAAGATGGACTCAACTCGTAATGGAAGCATCTGTAGGTAAGCAGGAAAACTAAAAATGTGGTCAGACAGAGAGGTGATGAGTTGTTTTAAGAAACAGCTTGAGCTACCCTCTAATTGGACTGTTAAGGTAAAAAGAAAATGTTTAAAATTTACCAAGTAATTGTCGTGGATATTTAACTTGAGTAGAAAAAGTTTTAGCATATGTGGTGTTATAAACAATGTAGCTTTGAAGCAACCGAGGGCTTGCATGGTGATCCAGTATTATCCGGAAGTTGAGATGGCTAACTCGGACTTAGCAACAACAGCAAACGGTGAAGGAACTCTTTGCTTGTTTTGGATTTTGCTCCCCAGCATTTCCCCAGACTTTGCCACCAAATCATAGTGAGATTTTTTTTTTCATTTTCTTTTAATTATTTTGATGTTTAAAGCTGGATGTTTACAATCGCTCTTCTCACATTGTTTGTGCTCCCAAAAGAGGCTAGAACAACTTTGTCGTTGTTTTTAAAGATGGCTTTCAGTTTTCACGTGTAGTTTTCAAATACATCTCTGGAAATCTTCCCCTCCTATACATTTCTTTTTAAATACGTCGTTTTATCCCTTTTCAGTATCAAATAACGGTGGATTTGTCTGTTGTGCACCAGATGCCTTTTAAATTTGGGAAATAAACATTCTACTTTTTCATGTTTTTCTACAATTTTAAGAGATTCTGTGTCAATATTCTGCAATGTAACAGCTTTTCTCGGTCACTGAGTTTACTAAAAGTTACTTGCAATGAACCAATTTAGTATAATTTCTCTATACCCTTTTGATTTGGCATGTAGCTTGTCTTTTATGACTGATTTAATTCATTTTCATTTATAAATGCGTAAATTGTTTAACTTTATGCTTGCTCTTAAAAAAAAACAAAAAAACTTTGATACTGTTTTGAAGCTGTTTATTATAAGCAATATTGCTTCATAATTTGTGAAACATTTCTTATGGCTTCTTACAAAATGTCTTTCTCTTCTGGTCTCCCATTGTATTACCATGTGCATAACGTCAGAAAATATATGGTGTCTTTTTTTTAAAGATGGCTTTTTCTTTTAAAAGAGGAAGAAAAAAAGATTCATTTTATTTTTTATGCTGAAAGTAAACACCCTTTTTCAGCTTTTTGTATATTGTTTTGAGTAGATGTATGTCACAAGTACTGATGGTGACTAATGAAAATTTTACATGGAATCGATCGCTCTGAAACTTTAATTCTCAAAGACTTAATTGACAAATGTATCATTTTTAAGATCTTTCTATTCACTAATTGCCTTGAGACTGAGTATTTTTAATTATACCTTGCATGAAAAGTCCTGCACTCTGCTTTGTTAAATACATGATAAACAATTAAAGAATAAACAATATAGACTTTGAACCTGTCAGAGAATCATGTGATTAAGTGAAATTCTCTTTTTTTTTTCTCTCTCTCGCTCTCTCGTGTTACAGACATTTCATAAATGGTTATTGCAGATTTGGTTCAAGATGTAAGTACCGCCATGAGTGGACTGCCATGCCATCATCCCGAATATGTAGGTACTTTCAGAAAGGTGGATGCTGGTATGGTGAGCGTTGCAGGTAAGTTTTTGGTGGGTGTGTGTGTTTTTGTTTTTAACTTCAAAGAGTTAAAAAAGAAGAGGATCCAGAACTTATTCATTCTTGCCGCCACCAGGTATCTCCATGTCGTTCAGCCCGAAGGTGGGACAGCTGTTACAGGTAGAAGGGGTTCCGCGCCTGCTGTCTCATCCAGTGCGGCTCGTGTTTCCTCTGGAAGAAGAGGGTCAGAACCAGCTCTTCTGCGCACTGACGTGATGTCCAGGCAGGAGTGCAATGGATCACGGTCAGCAGTTAACATCTCAAATATTCAGCATGATGTTGGGCACCTGCGGGACGATATTGCAGAGGAGCAGTCACAAGGTATTGTGAGAGATGGATAGATTATTTTTATTTTTTTTTACACATGTGAAACTGTCAAAGAATGAGCATTTCTTATTATTATTATTATTATTATTTTATTTTTTTGCAGAAACTGATTTGGAGTCTATTCAGAGCTCAGAGACTGCTCAAGCAAGTGC
>JBBBVU010000014.1:15190824-15207873 GCA_037177055.1 Atherinosoma microstoma
GAGATGGATAGATTATTTTTATTTTTTTTTACACATGTGAAACTGTCAAAGAATGAGCATTTCTTATTATTATTATTTTATTTTTTTGCAGAAACTGATTTGGAGTCTATTCAGAGCTCAGAGACTGCTCAAGCAAGTGCCAGCCATGGGAAAGATGAGGTTTGTTTACAATTTGTTTTGTAGGACATTAAAAAAAAAACCAAAAAAACACACTACCATGACCACTGGGTTCTTCTACTCATTGCAAGATTCTTTTTAGGGGACTTCATCTGAAATGCGAGAAGATGGTGCTGCTGCAGCCTCTAGTCCTAAAAGTAAAGTGGAGGAAATGGAGGGCTTCCTGCAGAGTAGGAACGTGGCCTGTGGCATCTGCATGGAAAAGGTCTATGAAAAGCCGGATGAGAGAGACCGTGTTTTTGGGATCTTGCCAAACTGCAATCATCCCTTCTGTTTAGCGTGCATTGCGACCTGGAGGAAAACAAAAGACTTGGGGCCCGATGTAGTAAGGTGCGTTTTTCTTGCAACTGAAAGTCAACAAACCATAAAAGGATTTGACCTGGTATCCCTGTGTGCTGTTTGTACTTCAGGACCTGCCCACAGTGCCGAGCGAGATCTGCCTTTTATGTGCCAAACAAATACTGGGTTGAAGGTCCTTCAAAGGAGTCTGTTATTGCTGCATTCAAGAAGAAGTCCAGGTGATATTAAGTTATCATTGCTGCACTACATTACAGGCTGTAGGTGTAATGGGACTTGTCTTTCGTTTTGAAATGTTCACAGCTGCAGTCGAAATTAATTGTCCAGTTTAGAAATCTCTTGTAGCTTAAGTCTGCTCCTTTTTTATATAAACGGTAAAGCTTTGCAAATGGAGAATCTGATTATCCAGATGTCTTTAAGACTTTTGATGAACATTTTGAATTGCACTGATGATGACCACTTAAAAGATTGACTGTCATGAAAACCTTCTTACTGAATTTAAGTGTCTTTTGTGAAAAACTATATCCCATTTTGTCCCCTGGTGTGCTCCTCACTTCTCAATTGCTTTTGATTATAAATGAAAAAAATTTTAACCTGTGGAGAACACTTTTGGATTGAAATGTAGAGCCAGAACTAAACTTGTGTTCAGTTTTAAGAGATGCACATGTGCATTTGAAGCATCCAACTGGTCTCTCATCTCTGATTTCAGTAAGAAAAGATGCTGTTTCTATGACCGGAATGGATCTTGTCCATTCAAAACGGAGTGCCTTTATCAACACGTTAAACGTCCAGGTCGCATTGCACTTTCAGTAAGTATGTGGTTAATGTATGTATGCATATGTAAAAAAAAATTTTAAAAATATGCTTGACATCTTTAAATCCTGTTGTTGTTGTTTTGTTTTTTTATATAAGGTAGTGTAATAACGCTCTTCTTTCTGCCCAAAGTATCTCTCAGATGATGACGATGATGATCTGGACCTGCTTAGTTTTTTCATAACTATGACCCTCCTTGGTGGTGACGGCGATACAGATGATGAGGATTTTCCCTTTTATCTCTCTGAGGAGTATGGCATGTGAGCCTCTTTGTTCTGTCAGTGTGTGAAACACTGAATGTGACTGTAAAAATTAAAGCTGTCCCCGGAAGTACTCAAAGATTGAAATACATGGCTGTATTTTGACTTTTCTGTCTTCCTGGAACTTGTAATAAAACAACCTTTTTTTTAGTAGCCTTTTATCAACATCAGGGATATCAGTCATGGCCCGCAGAGAACCAAGTGTGTTCAGGTCTTATGAATTGCTTTCACTGCAGCAGAAAATCTCTTGAGCATTCCTATAACCAGAAAGGAACTAACCATGAAATTATGTTCTATAGTGTGGTAAGAAATGCATGTTTACGCTTGCTTCTTCACATCATGTAGTTTGACACTCGATGCAAGCATCTCTAACTCCCCCCTGATCTTGTAGTTCACCTGTTTTTTCTTGTTTGGGTTTATTTAACCGTGCCACAGCTGTAGTGTTTTAAATCCTATTGTAGGGGTGATGTCTCTCCTCTTGCCTCTACACAGATTTAATGAATGCTCAATTCGGATTTGTGTCCCACTAATTTAGACTGTTGTTGTTTTTTTCTTTCTTTTTAAAGTGTAATGGATGGTTGTTTTAGAGTATACTGTACCCCCTCCTTGCTAATGTCCCTAAACTAACAGTTGTTCCAAATAATTGTCATGACCTTTTTTTTTTTTTTTTTTTTTTTTTTCATAAACTTTGTGAAGAATATAAAACATTAGAATTTTATTTCTTTTTAAACAAGTTGTACCTGTACACAAAAAATAAAGTTTCACACTTTGTCTCACTAAACAGGTCTTATGTTTATTGACACTTAATTGTTTTGTTTTTTTTTTTTTTTTTTGTTTTTTTTAAACTATGGCACCCAAAATGATTTGAGGGAGTTTTTTTTTTTTCTCCCCCTTTCTGGCTTGTTTGATAGAATTTAAATTAAACTTTAAGAATGGGAAGTGAATGCAGGCAAGTTATTCCCCGAGCCTGAGCAACGTCCTCCGGTACAGTAGGTGGCGGTATTCATCTAATAGTTGGCTGCTTGGCACTTTCATTAGCCATAAAATACTAAAGAAGAGATTTCAACAAAGTGGCGGAATTGCAGCCGGAATTTTACAGTCATTGAGCCGAACATGTCTGGGGAAAACGGGGCAGATGTGCAGCACTTCAGCAACTAAGTAACACCGGAATGTCGTTGAGACGCTTTGACGCGAAGTCGAGGCTGTTGCTGTGGGCGCTGATGTCTGGGACCTCGGGGGCTCACAGAGCGATGACAGTCTTCCACAGGCAGCAGCGGACTAATCCAGACTACTCTCTGAGTAAAATCATTGAAACACTGTGTCAAGACGAAATAACCTGTCCAGAGGCTGAAACTGAGCCACTTGTGTAAGTGTAATGTTACTGTCGTCCTTCCGTGAAATGTGATGCTTCAGCCTAGACTTTGCTTTCTGACGTGTTGTAGTCTATGTCGGAATGTAGTTAAGTCATTGCAGGTGAACTAAACATTTTTAAATGTATTTAACATGCAAGTATGTGTATAGCATGATCGTAAATCCAAAAGGGCAAGTTGCTGAAGTGTACATGTATGAAAAAACTCATATTTGATGTTTATGGTGGAACAGTGACTTCACATCATGCTGGTGTACCAAATCAAGAAAATCCAAACTAATCTTATTAAAGAATCAGAACTACAGCTCTTAAAGTGATTGGAGTTAATATAATTTGAAACTGTTGATCCAACTTTGTCAAACATGTTCTTCCCTTTCAATATTGAACACATCCGATAGTCCAGAGACCACTAAAAGTGGACACTGGACCAGCAGAAGAAAGTATCCTTAATGCCTTTTCCCTGTTCAAAACAGATGAGCTTTGGAGGATGCTCAAAACTTTTTTTAAATCCTATTTCTGAGCACATTGTGGCACATAATGAATTTCCTTGATGGTTTGGCAAGCAGAATGCTGAAACTTGGTTGTATTATAGTTAGACTGTTAGACTAAAATATTTTTTTAAAGTTCTCACAACTTTTTTCCTTATAAGAAATATGTAATTATTTCCTATGATTCCTTATTAATCTCTTCTAGGAAACCAAATGTGTGCCTGTTTTCAGCATTGTTCAAACAAAACCTGCTGTTTTTCATCTATCTGGTGCACTCTGCTCTACCTGAAACCACCATCCTCCGGCTTCTGAGTTGTCTCAGCCAGGATTCTCATCCAAACCCCTGGGTTACCGCTCTGTGTAGACAGCTGGAGAGAAAGCTAGGGATCCACCCCGATGAGCCTTTATACACTAAAGCATGCAGTCAGAGGCTACAGGAGTTTTCACCACAATTGTGTGGTTCTGGTGTGACTGGAGGATGGGCCAAGTGCTTCAGCAGCCAAACGGTGAGCTCTGAATCTCAGAGCGTATCTGACTTCGCTGAGCTGGGAACACAAAGGAAAAGGAGGGGCAGTTTTGTCCATCTGGACTCGGACGTTGAAGAAACAGGACAACAGAGTAAACGAAGGAAGTTGGAAGTGGATGAAGCGGTCTGTGATGAAGAAGAGACGCTAAAAACTGCAACACCAGGAGGATGTGAAAGTGCTGCTCCTGGAGAAACGCCTGCATCAGACGGCCTGTGTGACGTCCTGCCTGAACACATTAAGGTGAACAAACTTTGAGCTGTTTCTATTCTATGAAAGAGCAAGATTTTTCACATGATAGCTTTCTCACAGTGGTTATACACAGTGCTTATTTTAAAACGTTTCACAGTAATAAAGCTGATCCATTGTTTTTGTGTCCATTTAGGCCTCTGTTCTTCAAATTCAAGAATTACTGGAGAGTCAGGCTGAGGTAATAGAAATCTGTTCTGTCTTGTAACGACTGCAGTACAGACTGGTTTTGACATCTGACTCCTATTTTTTTGTACTTTTTGTTTCAGTGGGACCAAAACTCCACAGATGTGTTCAAAGTGCTGAATGATTGTAATCCCAGTCAAGTATGTCTTTAAAACATGAATATCTATCACCATTATTGCATGAGATATATTTAGGTATAGTGGCACATAATATTTGCACAGTAGTTTCACTGAAGGGGAAGTTATTTCAGAATTATTTGATTGTTGCTGCGGTGATAAAACCATTCAGCTTAAATAACACAGCAGTTACAAGTTTGTTTAGCTGCAGTAATAATGGGAGAGATGTTAGTTCAAACAAACAGGAAGCACTTCAAATGATGTCTGTCTTTTATAGGTGGAGGTCTTATGTGACATGTTGAGATTGCCTGACTTACCGGAGCATTCTCTGACGAAACTGTGCAACAGTATATTGTCCCTCTCTCCTGACCTGAGCTACAGCACCGCAGCATCTCTCATCAAGAGCCTCCTGCTGGAGAAGGTACAACACTGGACAACACAAGGATGCAAACAGAGCTGCTGTGTTTGATACTGACAAGAGGTTTACTTTACCGTACTTCACAGGTCCTCGCGCTGTCGGAGCCAGCCTCCAGATGTCTAGTCACAGCAGTGACATCACTGTGTAGCCGCTATCCCAGGTCGATGTGCCACGCGTTAATGGGATCAATGTTGGAGGAGAAAAACATAGGTGAGGTGCAGGTGGTGCCGCTGAGTGCTGTAAACAATCATTGTGGAGCAAAAGCATCGAGGTGGAGCCTTACATTATAGTCAATGTAAAATTAGTCTTTTGGTGGTTTGTATTTATTTTTGTAATGTTTTTTGTTGTTGTTGCAAAGTCATTGAGCAGAAACAACAAGCACCTCTTTATAGATTATTGTGAATTGTTTTGTTAGTTTATTTGAAAAAAACAAACAAACAGACTATACGAGTAATTCAGTGATGGTGAACATTTCAAAAGTTCTTGTAGTGATTATGACGGCAGGTGGTAAGTTCTCCGTGCCAGCATGGCCATCGGTTCGGATGGGAGAGATCACTTAAGGAGTTTGTGAAACCACTGATATTTTGGAGTATACGACCGTTGTTGAGAGTCGGGACTCACCTGAGATCTCATTAGACTGACCAGCTGCTGGGATAAGCTCCCCCCCCCCCAGCGACCCTGCATCGAAATCAGCAGGTTTAGAAAATGGATGAATGGGTTGATGGATGGACGGAAAAATTCTTCTTTTTTTTTTTTCATGTCAATGACATGTTTATGTTAGCCTGTGACCAGACCTCTAGATTGCACTTTGTACTGGTTTGATGATATCAGAAATGTATGTAGAAGAAGTGCATCAGTTCTCAAGCTTGTGTGGATTTAATGTTCTGCTTCTAGTACGTACTACAGGGCAGATGCTTTGGAAGTCCGGTCGAAAGACTCTTTATTCCGTCTTTGGCTCAAACATCAAATTGATCTCTTGATTAAGACTTCTGTTGTTTTCAGGGCATCCACAGGCTGAACTTCTGAACAGGTTGATAGAGGGCTGTTTGGATTCCCACTACAGACTGCTGGTGCTCCAGTAAGATCAAACATTTAAATGCTGTGTTCAGTCAAGGCAATCAAATCACTGATGCATGATTTATTTGTTTATTTGCTTGTCTTTTGTCTGTTTAATTGAATTTCAGAATGACATTCAGAATGACTTGGAGTGAGGCAGTGCTCTCCATTATCCACAGCTTGCTAGACTCCAAGGTAATAACTTGTTTATTCATTAATTGACTTAATCATTATATTTGCTGTCAGTAATTCAACTTGTATAATTTTTTTGCCTCCTCAGCCTGGGCTGAATGAAGATGTTTTCACACAGTTTACCCAACAACTCGTCAGCCAAGCTCCTAATTTCACTAAGTCTGTGAAGTTTGCAAAAATGATGCTAACAGTTCTCAGCAAATACAGCAGCCATGTAAGTTTGCAGAATAACTTTTAATGCACGCTGACTGAACAGTGGCTCGTATAGTATTTGTAATAATTCTGATTATACACGCATCTGTTTTCCAGGTGACTGCTGCACATAAACAGTCCCTGTCCAGCTGTCTGATGTTAAACGAGACATTCCTAAAAAAATCTCTTCAAGCTGCTTTGAAACGAATAACACACACATAATCCCTCTTCTGAAGTATCATATGTTGGTAAACCTGCTGAAAATGAAGCATCTAAGTCTACCAAACAGGAAACTTTACTATTCTAAGGTCTTATAATTACCATAGCATTGTTTATCTTAAATTATACAGCTGTCATATTTAATGTGCTGCTCTCTGTGTGTTGTAGGAAAATGTAAACCGAGTGCTTTATGTGTTTGTTGATTACACAGTTCCTGAGACATGACTTGGCCATTAACTCACCGGTGTGCACAGCTAAACCGTTTTTTAAAACACCACGGTGATGATGAAGCTCGTGAGTCGTTGATATGTAAATTTCGTGCTGTTCATTCAGATTTTTTTTTAAAAAGAAACAAAATCCCCATAATACTCTGAGCAAATTTATCTAACATCAAAGTGTGTCTTGGTGGAGTTTAACAGAGTTCATTTATTCAAGTTGTATTGTTAAAGAAACTTTGACATGGATGACTTTTTGTTTTAATGTTAAAGGTCTGCTTCAGTACACTTAAAATTCCATAAATGCACCAGTAATTTTACTGAACAGAAAACAACCTATTTAATTCCTTCAATAGATTAATTTGTAATTGATTTAATATAACTTTGTTGACTTGCACATACAGTCAAAGTTTTTTCATATCTTCTTGTTGTAAATTGTTTTGATTGTATTAACTATGAAACACTGAGAAAAGTGGCTTCTGCTGAGAGAATTTCCACGTGTGCAAAAAGAATTTGGCCATAATGATCAATAAACTGATAATATATGCCCTTTGTTCTACTTTTTTAAATCATATTTTAGAAATTCTAAAACTACATGTTCAAAAGACAATGAAAATCTTCCAATAAATTGTCAGTGATAAATTTGGAAACATCTTGCCAGAGTTTTCCCTGGGTTCCTGGGATTAATCAAAGCAGCGTCGGCCTGATAAAGCACATTTAAGGAGCAAGTTCGTGGTGGCAGTCACATAGAAAATCAATTGTCACCCAGGAAAAAGGCAGCAGAAAAGGAAAGAAAGAAAGAAAGAAGGGGGTACAGCAGTCAGCGTTTACATACAAGGCCTATCCAGTGACATATTGGATAACATTAAAGGCTCAAGGAGAAATACATCTAAGTTTTTCATTCAGAAAATTAGATTAGAAGAGATTAAGACATCCCTGTATATTTGTTTGGATACATTGTTGGCCATCTTCGTAAGAGATGATAAGTACATTATAAATTCATTTCTAAAGCATTTGAAGGAGGGTTTATTCTTTCTCCATTTGCAACAATGTAAGTAATATTTTCCCAGCAGAATAAGTATGTTAATAACATTAGACAGTGATGGGTCTGAATACTTTTTGTAGTATAAAATATCAGAGAGATTGTTAACATTAATAATTTTAAGTGAAATCCAATCCTTAATATCGTTTCAGAATTTCCTTGATAGAGGACATAAAAAGAGGACATCCTTTAATAGACAGTTCCAGTAATATAGGAAATACATGAGTATTCTGTAAGGTGTTTTGGATTAGATGAGTTAGTGTTAATGGGATTATTTTGCAAATCTTATTAATTCTGACAAAGAGCAATTGAATTTAAACTTGTTGGAGAAAGTTTGATAATCAATACAAAGTCCTTTTTCATCAAGCAAATCAGAACTAAAGTATACACCCTCTTCGCACCATTTTTCATAGAATATAGATTTTCTATTTATTGTTACCAACCTGTTGTTCGAGGTTGTTCCACACAGTTGAACCATGAGATGAAAAATTGTGGGGAAAAATAACATTTTCCAGAAAAGTAAAATCTGTTTGTAGAATTTAGATCATTTGATGGGAATCCTTCAAAAGAAATTTTTGACTAAAAAGAGATTTTGGAATATGGAACCACATAAAATCAGGATGTAAAAACAAATACAATTTTAACCATTTAATTTTTAAGGTGCCTGCCAGAGACTCGAAGTTAAGACTTAATTCTCAAAGTCTCTGACTAGTTGAGATCTTTTAATATAGTGTTTTATTTCTCCATATGAAATAAAAAAAATAATGGAGTTAGCTTTTTTGATATTTCTGTCTGAGATATAAGGCGAGTGACATGGGGAGATCAGTTTAGAAACACCATCTGCTTTTGATAAAAGCACTCTTCCAAAAATTAAATGGTCTCTCCACAACCAGCGACTAAGTGATTCTTTCATCTGAATTGTTCGCTTAACAATATCAACATCCTCTCTGCTTATCAATATCTTAGACAGCACCATTCCCAGATACTTCATTTCTGTTTCCATTTTTACTGAAGATTCTTTTTAGGCTGTACAGGAATGAATGGGAAGTAGTTCACAGTTCGTATCTTGGAGCAAGGTATAAATAAAGTTGGGGAGGCTTCGTTTGATGACGTTGAAGCCGCGCGGGTTTATTTTGCGTAACTTCCGGCGGAATTTCCTTTTTCAGCGTAGCGCGACGCGAGGGAAGATCTGCCAAAATGAGGTAGGCTATGATTTAGTTAAAAATTGTATTTAAGCGTGTATTACAAACACGTAATCTGTATCAATCGTAAGAATGCATCATTAAGTGTGTCCATATGTAAATGCTTCTTATTATTTTGAGAAATTAGCTAAATGTTCGACATGTAGCAGCTCACCAGGCGGTGTTGCCGGAGGATACCGTACTGCGTTGTGTGGACTTAATCCACCGCCATCCTCTGATATAAAGCAGATTTAACATTACAATCCTCGGCTGGATTATTAGAGAACATCTCCTCGATTACATATGTCCAATTTTTACTGCAATTAGTGGATTTTTAACATTTCTTCTGAAGCATCACTGAGCAGTACCACTGACCGGGACTAAATGTAACTTTTCATGAGAGTAACAACTATTTTAACATATCTAAACATTTTGTATCCTACAGTAAGGTCTCCAGGGACACATTGTATGAAGCCGTAAAAGAGGTCCTACAAGGTTCATTAGCCAAACCAAGGAAGTAAGTACACGTCAAGGAAGATGTCAGATCTGAAAAAAAGTGTTTGTATGACTTTCAGCCCAGAACACTTTTGTAATCTTCTATTTGTTAATAGGTTTGTGGAGACGGTGGAACTGCAAGTCAGCCTTAAAAACTATGATCCCCAGAAGGACAAGCGTTTCTCCGGCACCGTCAGGTTCGACCTTTTACTGTCTCACCCAACCTTTTCCCTGTTTGCTTCCAGCCCTGTCTGAGGTTTAAAACCTCCATATTTATACAAAATAGAAGATAAAAGCTCTTAATCTTGGCGGGTCAGGAACAGACATGGAGAAGTACTTTGGGTAGTCTGACTGAACCCACTCAGCTTTGGCTGGTGAAGGTGAAGCAGGCGGACCCCTACCCTGGGTCTTAAAACATGAGGGGAGGCTTTGAGTGGCTGAGCTGGTAGGTTCATGTCCTCAAGCCGACCAATCTTACTTTATGTAACCAGAGGTCAGCCGGACACCGGCCTCTGTGGTGGTAAGAACTTTGTCTACTTGCACTATGAAATCAGGAAAATGTCATTTGGAAACAGCAGTTTGTTTCTGTACATCAGTCATGTTTGGGTTTTTTTTTAAATCAGAGATTTTAACTTGTGTGTCTGATCTTCATACTAATATTTAAAAATCATATGTACAGGTTTGCATGTTAAAAACATGATATAATGATTCTGGTAAATGTCTTCTGCTTCAGTACAGTCGAAGCCCTTGTGTGTTACGTGTTGGAGCCTTTTTGCTAACTCCTCTGTGAATGTGCAGGCTGAAGACTCTCCCCAGGCCCAAGTTCTCTGTGTGCGTCCTGGGAGACCAGCAGCACTGTGATGAGGCCAAAGCTGCCGAACTTCCTCACATGGACATTGAGGCTCTGAAGAAGCTCAACAAAAACAAAAAGATGGTGAAGAAGCTCGGTGGGTAGATTTTACGTAACGTACTTTAGACTTGGCAGAAACCTGATCAGCAGCTGTTCGCACTGTCTTAACCTTAATGTTTCCCATTGTCTTCTAGCCAAGAAGTATGACGCCTTCCTGGCCTCAGAGTCTCTGATCAAGCAGATCCCTCGTATCTTGGGACCTGGGCTGAATAAGGCTGGAAAGTTCCCCTCCCTGCTCACCCACAATGAAAACCTGAACACAAAGGTGGACGAGGTTAAATCAACCATCAAATTTCAGATGAAGAAGGTGTGTATTAGTTTAGATTTAAAAATCTGAAGTTGTATTTGCTTCTATTTTCTACCTCCCCCCCCCATATTTTAAAGTCTCTAGTGTTGTAATGCTGCTGTATGTGTTGTAGGTGCTCTGTCTGGCTGTGGCTGTCGGACATGTGAAGATGACGGAGGATGAGCTCGTTTACAACATCCATTTGTCCGTCAACTTCCTCGTGTCTCTGCTAAAGAAAAACTGGCAGAACGTGCGTGCCCTCTACGTCAAGAGCACCATGGGCAAACCCCAACGCCTGTATTAAATGCAGCTTTTCTATTAATAAAAGTGGAAATGCTCCAAAGTTTGTTGCTCTGGGTGATTTGTGTCGTATCCTGTTGAAAGTAATGTCGACTTGTCATGTAACAGTATTAAAAGAGAACGGGTGACATTTTAAGATGAAACGGAACAGCTTGATTTAAAATTCTCAATTTAGAAAGTTATAAAAATCCTGGGCTTTAACATTGTAAATATTTGGACACTTGAGTTTTTCCCTTCTTCAGCCAAAGAGTTTATCGAACATATAACTTTACATCGATAGTCCTTGAGTGCATTTAAGGAAATCACGTCTGAAAAGACGCTAAATCTTGATAATGTTCAAAAGACCCTTATTTATTCAGGTCATGTAACGGTAAAACTATGGATAGTTGAATACTGGCTTCCCCCCCTGTCTTATCCTATAATATGTAATCGTACCCTTTTTGAAAGGGGGAAGCTGAAGTGGAGCATTTGATAAACCAGAGGAAAAGGTTTCTTTACAATCTCAAATCAGAAGTCTTAGAATTTAAATTGAGGGAAAAGTATTTCAGCACTGAGGATGACCAACAGTGAAGTTTGCATTGGACCTGGATAAGATGTCTTGAAGCCAGCATATGTTGCTCTGAAATCAATTTTCACTTAAGTTTAAATAAAAGGACTAATACAAGCCCATACCAGCTTTGGTGCTGATAGTCCTGTTCATCTTTAGAGCGAATATCCATTTCTTCCAAGGAGATGTGGAATGTTGATTGACCTGGACACGGTTCATGTTTCCATGATGTGATGGTCCCTCCTAGATGCCTCTGAGCTCAGAAGTTGACATCGCCCCTGGAAAAACTCAACATGTTTTGAAATGTCTCTAGATTCAGTCATTAAAGGTACAAGTTGGCAAACATCTTCAAGTCCTTTTCAGGATTATTTTCTCTTCATAGATTCTTCAAGCCTATAATGGTGCCATTTTGTTCCTAGTCATGATTACAATCACATATTGGCATGACTTGTTTGAAACAAATAACATGATTGTAAATCTTTACCAACTCTAAACTACCCGGTCCAAACTTTGCCTGGATTGTGTTGCAGTGGTAAAATTGTTTTACATTTACTGATACACAGGATGAAATATGCTGTGCTCATTGGCAAAGTCAGAATCAAGCCCAAGATTTGAGGAAGTACTACAGATGAACACAGCTTCCCATGAGCCTCTTGGGTCAGTCATCTTGCTCTGGTTTGACTGTGGATCTCTTAATAGGATTATCTATTCTCGGGACAGAAGAAAGACAGAGGGCGGAATGAAGCAAAGACGAGACTTGTGACGATATATATACTTTTCAGCAGCAATGAAAACCCCACTTCTCACTGTGGAAAGGATTTGAATAATTTCATCATCTGATCAAAACATTGGGATTACTCTAATGGGCACAATGGGTGACGCATTAATGGGCACTGAGGTGAGAGAAATAATCTACCGGCTGCTATACCTGTTCCTGTTTACACTTTATATATCTAATGCCTCCATGTTGTCTCTTAAGGGTTTGCAGCCAGACGCAGGGACAAGCAGACAGAACTTACCCACCAAGCTTGACAATGAGGACAGCGAGGACGGTAATGGCTAATGTCATGTTCACAGAAGGACCATCAGCTGTTGTTAAGACTCTACATTTAAACTGGATTCATCATTTTAACAGAAACCAGTAATGAAGAGCCCCCGATCACAAGCTGGAGTGACCTGTCAATCATAGAGCGTGTAGGCCTCAACAGGTGCAACACATGATGCATCAGAACAAAGATAAATCAAGATTTCAGTTTTCCCAAGTGTTTCATACAACTTGTTTCTTCACAGTGTGGAGATGTCCGAGAAGGATTTGGAGGTAAGTCAACAAGACTTCTCATTTTCTCTGAATGTTTAACTTTGCAGATTTTCCATTTTCTTTTGGCTTCAAGTGCTTTTCCATGAAGTTAAATCTGATTTGTGCATGGCCCGAGTTTAAGGTTCTTTAATTATGCGATGAAAAAATAAAAAAAAAAGAGTTGAAATAAAATATTGTTTCTTTTCTGGGCCTTGGTCTGAGATATAATCCTATAACATGCAGGCTTGTGCTGACAACCTGCTTGCAGTAATATGTTTTTGCCCCCAGACAGCCTTCTCTCAGATCTCCCTGGCCTTTCGCTGTGATCAGTACACCCTGAAGCAGAGACTGCAGGCGGAGGAGCATGCCCGAAACCTGGCGGAGGAGAACATCCAGCTTGAGCTGACCACAGGCAGGGAGACCCTGGAGGTACAATATGAGGGAGCAAATCTGCAGCACAGGAAAACTTTCAGACTTCATGTATTTTTGTTGAATTGCATATTTCCCTTATAGTTCAATTAACTAGATTTTATTCCCTTATAAACTATACTATACTGAGACTTTGCACTTTATACTTTTTAGGCACTATTTGTAGCATTCAGCTTTCAGTCTTCTTCGGAATAATCCTACAAGCTTGGCAAACCTTTTTTTTAAGAGTTTCTCCCATTTTTCTTGGTACATACATTCAAGCTCAAGTCCCTGTTGGGGGGGTAGTGTAGCATGAGTGCACAGATATTTTTAGATCTCTTCAGATACAACCTTCAGGGTCCAGGCTCCAGCAATGTCACTTCAGATTCACACAGTTTTGCTGAAGCTTCTCATGTATTTTCCTTTTGGTTTGCTAAGGGTTCCTGTCTTGCTTAAATGTAAGCTTTCTCCCCATCCGGTATCCTGAACACCCTTAAAAAGGTTGTCACTCAGGTTTTTCTCAGTCCAAACTTTTTGCTCCCAAACACTTTCATTGAAAACATTCCCACAGAGGGATGATGCTCACAGTGTATAGTGCACGGCTATGAGGATGCTGTTAATGAGATGATGCTCGCGGTTGGAATTGTGACCAAATAGTTTAATCTTTGATTAATCAGGTCCGAATTTCATCTCAGTTTGGCTGGATGACTTGATAAAAGCCTGTTGATGGTTCCAAACTTCCTACTTTGTACATCAACAAAGGTCACTGGGATTTTGACCACTTGCTAATGTTGCTAATGTCTGGGTCAATTTTTAAGGTGAATCTGAATAAGTCAAATCTTATTAACCAACAGACTCAGGTACTCCTTCCTACCCAGGGCCATCAGACTGTTTAACAGCACACTAGGCGGGGGTAGAGGGGCACCACAGTGAGTAGTCCGGTGAAGACTTTTACAACCGGACTAGGGCAAGAGTCTGCACTTTTAATTTTTAATTTCAATGATATATTTTATTGCATGTTTTTTATTACATAGTGCTTTGTTTGTTTTTATGCTGCTAGAATTTCCCTTGGGATCAATAAAAGTATTTATCTATCTATCTAAACAAGAAAGGATCTAGAAAACTGCAAATGCTCTGAAAACGTCTCATATGCAATTTTTGTGACGCCACAAGAGAGCAGGTACCCATGTGACTTTGTGTGTGTTTACAGGCACTGAAGGGGCTGTGTTTGGACAGTAAGCGCAGTAACATTCTGCAGAGGTTGGAGTTGTGTCTGGATATCCTCGGTGGGACAGTAGAGCGGATCTCCAACACAGCCGAGGTGCTCGGCGCTGTGCACCAGGTACAAGGACGCTCTTTTCCTGCTTATGTTGTAAGAAAGCAGGTTTATAGCGGTCGAGTCAGTAAGGACAAAGAGTTGTAACGTAAGAAGAGTAACAGTAACAAATCAAATAATCATATTATTGATATATAAAAGCTCAACTATAAAGATTTGTTTTAAATGCAAATGAAGGCTTAATATTCAAGATATCCAGGAGATTTTATGACCGTATTTGAAGTCTACCAAATTAAAATGAATCTGCTAACTATATAAATGATTTGTTTATTATGCCCAAGGCTAACATCTTTTCCTAGCTTGTGTTGTAACCTCACCATCAACTTTACAGCTCGTTTGTTTTCCTTCCTGGACAGGAGGCTCGAGTGAGCCGAGCAGTGGAGCTGATGGTGGCTCATGTGGAGAGTCTGAGGAGGCGTCATGACAGAAACGTGGCCGAGCTGGAAGAAACCAAAAAGATAATGGAGCAGCAGAGCTCCTGCAGAAGAAGCATCAATCCAATAATCTCAGCAGGTTTATGAAACTTTAATCTGTTTGAGTGGGGTTTTTTTCTTTTTCCTGCTGTCATGAGCTAAACTGAAATTAGATTTCTTATTGCAGATTTAGAAGAAAGTGACAAAAAAGGCTCTCATCAGGTATAAAGATTATGGCTTGCTACTAGTGTCTATCTTATCCAAACTTCAATTTTATTTCAGTTCATTCTTCTCTTTTTCTATCAGAGTGTCTTGCGTCGAAGGATCAGTGCATCAATCATTTCCAGCCAAACTCAGGTGAGGTGTTTTTTTTTGTTGGTGAACTATCTTTCTTTCTTCTTGGAGCTGATCATCCTTAAACCATAAAAAAATCTCTTCTCCACAGGAGAAGAGGAAGCGAGACTCCAAGAAACGGGTTTCCTCCACTAAGAAGCCATCCTCTGGATGCCTGTCTCGTTCCCTGAGCTTAGAGTTCAGCTGCTCAACCGTAACCAGGGACGACAGCTACTCCATGGATGACAGGTCAACTTGAGTATTAAGCTTCAATTTTGTGCTTTGACTCCTGACCTTGTGGTAACATGTCTTATTTTATTTCATTGTATTTTGTAGACTTCACAACCTAGAACCACCAAAAGCTCCAGCTGCTCAGCCTCCCCCAGACCCCTCTCCTGCTCCAGCTCCAGCTCCCAACCCAGAGGTCCCCACATCCGAGCAAGCGACCCCCATAAAGACACAAACCAAAAAGTACGGCAGTGTTCATGGACTTGGACAAAATAACAGAATTTGTTGCACCTGCTGTAATGAAGTTCGTCTCCTTTGGCAGTGAAGGATTTCTGTGTTTCCTGAATACTGTAAATAAAATCTACCACACAGCGTGTGAAGTACGCTGCCAAGAAAAGGACTCAACTTAAAAAAAATACATAATGTAAAGAAACATAATTCAGGCTTTGATTTGTTCTTTATGTTAATTAATGTGATTTTAACTTAGCTTTGTCCCTTTGAGTTTGTTATTGTTAAATTTATAGTTATAATTACCTCTGAATGACACAAAAAGAGTCAATTCTCTGGTTTCTGGTTGGTTAATTTGCTAAGAGGTCCCTAAACCTGGTTAATACAGTTTGCAATGTGTCTAAATAATCTGGTTTAGCCTTCAAAATGAGCAAAACTGTTACTAATCTATCACAAAAAATCTCTTGTCAACTATCTCAACACAAAACACTTGAAGCTTCAGTTAATAGATTTTAATGAAGGTTGTCATTTTGTCTGCCATGTGTTTCTTGTGGCTGCGTTTAAGTGAAAGCTTCTGTGTCTTCATTGCAGTCCCTCTCTGGACACTTTGCGACAAAGACACAAGGGCAAAGCAGCTTTATCAAACAAAGGAAAGGAGAAAAAGGCAACAAATATCTACAGACAAAACTCTGTGGGGACGTAAGTAAACCTAACGATACTTATCGATGTTTAAGTGTTGGGATAATTACGACTTTCTTCTCTGACCGAACACTGAGTGAGATCTCTGTCCAGGTGTGGAACCCCGGGAAAACAGCATCTTCTGGGTCTCAGGCTGTATCGCTACCGATGGACACGTATCTGCATAAACCTGCTTATGCTCATCTGTGTCGTCATGCTGACTTACTTCTTGTGGAAGCTTCATGAAGGAGAATTTGATCCATGATCTGCCCTCCAGGAAAATATTATGAGTGTTCATGTGAATTCTGTCATCGTGTTGTGAAAGACCAATGTGTGGCAAAGTTGTCTGCAAAGCTATTTGTGTATGAATATATAAAGTATTTTCATGGAATACTTTTGGTTGCTTAAATACTTCTATCTTTACACTCAAAATAAGAATTCAACAACTTTGGTCTTATTATTTATTATAAATATACAAAAAAAGATATAAAACTCATACAGAAGTGGTTAGTAAAACAACACCATACTGCAGTGAAAACATTCATAAACCACTGTTAAAGGCATCAGTGATTAATTATCAAGAGTTAATAGAAAAT
>JBBBVU010000014.1:15207949-15223227 GCA_037177055.1 Atherinosoma microstoma
ATTTATTCTTTTCTTTAAAGTCTATGTTGTAAGGGGGTAACTTTAAATAATAAATATGGGGAGGAAATTATATTAAAAATGAGGAAACTAATGTGACAGCTACGGTAGGTGACTTTTGTGCAAAATGTGTGCCAGCCACAACAAAACTCTGAAACAACGGCAAGTCTAAGGTCCACCTGGCAAATTTACAAGATTGCATTCACCTAGCATCTATTATGAGACAACCTAAAATAAATAAAACTGGCATATCACCTTACGTTAAGTTTTAAATTAATTACCAATACCGGTACAGATAGGTCCACATTTACTGCCTCGTGTCAACAAATAATCTCACAGAGAGTCCAGAGTCTTAATAAATACAGAGATAAATAAAAAGGAATGAGTCAAAACAGAGAAGTGGTGTTAGTTACACCTGGCTCACGATTTCAGCATCCTCAGCCACAAACCACTGGACCGGAGTCCCATCAGCAGCTCTCTGGAGGACCAAATTACCTGAACCCTATGAAAAAATGTTATGACATTAGTTTTTACCTGGGATTAGCATGCAGTACAGGTGTAATTATAAAATGAGTCAATTAAGAGAACATAAATGATTTTTTAATTATTTTTTTAAAGAAAAAACATCATTGTGGTCTCATTATAAAGAAGAATGACTCAGAATGAATGGTCACAATAAAGCCATTATAGGAAACCACAATGGAAATTTTCTTCTTCTGTGGTGAATCCATAAGCTGAAATAATGTAACAGGTGGGTTTTATTGATTTGAATTATTAGACCTCTATTGAAGATTGAGTTACTCTTGTCTGACCTCTAGTTTTAAGCATTATTCAAGCATGTTCAGTACCAACCTGTGTAAATAGAGGCAGGTGAGGTGAGGTGGGGCTTGTGACACCCAGTGAGCTCTGCTGTTCACCGCAGTTTGGCCATAACTTCTGCAGCTGGTTCCTTTGATGCCAGGACTTCAGCTCCTCCGACACAATCTCCCGAGGCATCAGCCTGACGGCGTGGTTCGGGTACTCTTTCAGAGAGGGTGCCCGCACCAGCCTGGTGTAAGGTGGAGGGGGTTTTAAAATGCTCTTTGGGGAGGATGTTCCTCTTTGATGGCAGTGAGCTGCAGGAGGGGCAGACATGAAGCACTTCCCCATGTCCAGATCTTGTGGGGAGAGGGGGCTCTCCTCTGCTGTAGCTCTGAGATATCCGTGGCTGGACTGAGGCTGGCTGGTGTTTTTGTGTGGGCCAGAGAAGTTGGTGAGCCCTGTCTTCTGTGCTCCGAAGTGGAATCCGTAAGGTGGGGGGCAGAGCTTAGGGATCTCAGTGGGTCCTTCTCTTCCAGGAGAACCAATGTAGGAGGATGACGAGTGCTCTGAACTGCTGTCCTCTGAGCTGGACTGGTAAGGATGCAAGGGAGAGTAATCTGGAGACCGCATCATGAAGTCTGCCATGCAGCGCTGGTGAGGCAGCTTTGCTCTCCCACGACTCTTCTCTGGGATGAGGTGCTCCATGTCAGCAGACACCTTCTTTTTGGGAAGTCTGTAAAATTAGAGAGGTTTGAGAAGTCTAAAGAATAACAGTAGACATAGTGTTGCACTTTTTTATGAATATCTGTAATTTTGACATGATTTTACTGTGTAAGGCAAGGCAAGTTTATTTGTATAACACATTTTCAGGTTCAAGACAATTCAAAGTGCTTTACATAAAACATTAAAAGCATTAAAGATAAAAAGCAGTGTACCTGAAGGACTGGGAGTATTGTCGACGTACAAGCAGCTCTGGAGTGGAGGGGGCGCTGGTGGAGTGGTTGTGACGCAGAGCTGAGTTCCTGACAAACTGAGTAAGAGGGATCCTGCAGCTCTCTGCAGACACCTGTTTCCCTGCTGGACTACTGCACACAGCAAACAGGTGCATGGCATGAGAAACATAATGCATATCGTAGGAGGAACCTTTAACATGTACTAACCATGATAACACTGCTTTCAATTACATTTGTTTAATGTTAAACTAAAAATATCTTCATCAAAGTAAAAGTAAACATAAAGCAGGATGCCGACATTAGAATCTCAGCTTGGCTGTATATTTGAAGGATTAAAATCAAACTTGTGTTTCCAACCTGGACCTGCTCCCAGTAGTGGACTGAGGTTTTGTGACCCTCTGGTAAGGCTGGTCCAGACTGGATTCCTTCCAGGGAGAGTTCTGGATGGGAGAGCGCTCGTACTCCGCGCTGAGCTGAGTGGAAGGCTGATGGGCTGACTGCAGGGTCTTGTCTGACAGCTGGATAGGGTCTGAACAGGAAGTGTCCATCACTGGAGGAGAGAGGGGGCTGGTCGAGTCCATGTCTGACAGGGGTTAGAGAAAACATTAGGTATTTTCTAATAGATCTAGAAAATCTGAATAAGAACAGTATCACAAAACTGGAGACCGAACTACTGCAGAATGTGTTGCTGACATCAAGTCAAGATTGAATAAAAGCATTTCCATTTACTCCTGACTAATCCATAGAAGTCAAGCACTGTTAAATAATCTGGATGTTAGCATGCTTCTTTGAAACTATTCTCTGCTTATTTTATAACAATGCTTCTTCAAAAAAGCCTCCTCTACAGTATGTGTTCCCGACTTATTCAACAATATCTACACTTGTATATAAGTGTAGGGCAGTAACCTTTAAAATGATGCAAGTACGGATGTAATCCTGACTCACCATCATCCAAAGCCACCACATCAGAGAGGGAGCTGTCATCAGACAAGCACACATCTGAAAATACACCAGACATTGTTAATATATGCAACAAACTCACTCTGTGCTACATTTACTGACCTGCAGGGGTCAGCAGAGCCACTCACCTTTCGTTTGGTTGCTTGATATGCTGACGCTGGGTGAGTTGCACTCACTCTTGATCCTGTGCTGGAACACGGCCTCCTGCAGGTCCTTCACTTTTTTCTCCTCTCTCTTGCACTGCTGCAGCCGAGTCTTCTTCTGTGGTTTACTGAGGTTTTCCTCGAGGGACAGCTTGCGGGATGCCTCGTATATCTGCCGCTGGAGAGCCAAGTCAGTTTCTAGTGCTTGCAGCTCTGAATCCTACAATAAAGACACAATCTGACAATTAGTTTCAGCTGATGACTTGTTCACTTTCTTTATAGACATAAAGACTGATAGGGTCAGTACCTGTTGATCCTTACTGATCAGACCTTCATCCAGCTTGAAAGAAGCTCCAATCCTTCTTCGAACTTGGGGTGGCTTCTCATCGGGCATCAGAGGATAATCTGAGGGCAGTGTGCCAGTCAATTCCTGTGAAAACAGAACCAAAGTTTTAACAAAAGAAAAAGTATGAAAAAAAAAAGCTGAAGGTATGTTTATTGCACCACAGAATCCAATCGTAACCATGACCTATTGTGTTAATCAAAAATCAGTTAATTCCTGGTGGCCCAGGGGTCACTTACTGCCTCCCTGATGCAGAGCTTTCGGAGCTCTAGGAGGCAGAGCTCCAGGCGCTCCTCCAGAGACTGGTGCTTCAGCTTCAGGGCTCTAGTGTTGGTGCTCAGGTCCTTCACTGGGGATGTGGGGCTGTCTGGACCTATATTAAATAAACAAAAATGATCAGCTTTTCCTCATCAACGCTTGGGACAGTCAATAAAAAACAAAGACGAATATTCATATATCATGTATAAACTCATCAGTGGAGGATAATAATTATGTTTTGGTGTTAGTTTCTGCCTGCATGGCTACATTAAACACTACAGTGGGCAGGATATGTCTACATATGTGTGCTGTTTTTATTTTCAAAGTTGTTTTGCAAAATGTAAAAGTTAACATGATCTATGTTACTTGCAAGTTTGGAGCTTTGAAAGAAATTATTTGTGTTACTTGTAGGAGTGTTAGTAAGGAGTTAGTAAGGAGTTCACGGATATACTTCAATGACAGATTCATTTAAGGCTATTCATTCATTTCCAGAGGAGGTCTGACAGATGTATTATTGTACATGTTGTTTGAAAAATAATCAGCAAATCTCCATTTGAAGTATGCACTAATCAGATGTTGCAGTGGTAATTTATTTTTTCTTGGTGTTGTCCTTACCAGAGTGCAGGATAATCCCACTGTCAGTGTCACTGATCTCCTCCTTACTCTCGACGGCTGTCATCTCGACTATTTGCTTTAGTGTTTTTGTAATTACCTGTTGTAATAAACAAAGTTAATTCAGATTAGAGTTGGGTCCCTTTAAAGAAAATATATTCTTCCTCTGTTTTCCAACCACATGGCTTCATTCACTCTCCCTCGGCTGCTTTACTTAACAAAAGCAAGTGACTGGCGGGTGCTCTTTTTACACCCTTAGCCATCCAGCTCTCCATCCCCCCTCCTTCCTCCTTCTCTTCTTTCTCTCTCCCATGCTCCATCACAAAAGAGGCAGGCCCCCGCGGTTGACTCGGCACATGTGCAGGGGTTAATCTGAATCGTGGTGCCATGGTGACGGGGCACGGGGCGGCTGGCTAGGGGAGCGTGTCGCCTTGAGGCGTGTCAGAGGGCATTTAAAGAACCCGGACCCAGAAAAAGAAAGCAGATGGCAGCAGGAATAACCCCACTCATGGACTGCACCTGTTCCCCCCGTGCACCCCTCCCTCATCTCCTATTCAACCAGTGTCCAGAAAACCCTCTGGGGGCTTTGAAGTGAAAGAATGTCTCAATGCTGGGCTTGTCCACACAGCATCACATCACAAGGTCCCCGCTGACTCCTGTGCGATGATGCCCCTTTCACTCACACACTGAGCCCGATTCATGTTTATGGCCCGCCCCGTTGCATTGTTGCTCTCAGGAGAACATGTGACTTATAATTTACAAGAGTGAGTTGTGGAGTAGACCAACAGCAGGAGGAACAAAAACAACAACAACAAATTAGACACATTGTTTAGAGAAGAGATGAGACTAGGAACTTGTGTGAAGATGAAAATGACAGATTATCCGTCATTTTTATCACTTTGTTTTGTTCATTTCATTTATTTTAGATCTCTGTCAACATGCTATGACAAGCTTTGACTTCAACTAAAAGACCAGAAGATCACCAGAGAGCACATTATGATAAATAAAGAATAAAGAATATCATATACTTTCTTACTGCAGTGTCAAATATTCCTAAAAGCATAGCTTAGTGACTCTTGGAGCAGCCTCTGCATTAATGTAATGTACACAAAACCCATTTTGGAAGTAAATTAGAAGTTCTTGATGTGGAATGAAGGGGAGCTAGGATGACATGAAGACAGGCACTGCATGAAAGGATGTGTTGTTAAAACTTCAGTGTGTAATCCTCAAATCCTGTCTTAACTGCTGTGTTTGGAGATTGATATCAGACCTTTTCCTGTAACGATGACGAAGACTCAGGGTCTGTGTGAATGAGAACCTTCTCTGACAGGATATCATTGTGTATCCCATACGTCTGACCCATTCACCACAACAACTCATGTGAACTGAGCAGCCAGTAGCACAATGAGACATAGCTAGGCAGCTTGAGTCAGTAAAACAACACTGCAACAAAGGCCCTGTATCCCCCAACCGGCCTCAGTAATCTACTGCGGGTGCAATATCTGCTGACAACTCAGGCTTGAGCAGTGTTGTTGGGTCAGTACTGAAACAAGCATACCCTGAGAGGCGAAGAAAAGAAGCAGCACAGCATTTTAGGCATGTAATATCGGGGGGCTGATGTACTTGCAGACCCACAACTCCATGTTGCAGCGCTCTAACACCAAAGATGTCAACAAGAATCCAGCCTGGTAATAAGACACAGGCGGGGTAGTGTGGGACTTACCCACGTACACGCCATAACTGTCTGCAAACTTTCACAAGAGTCTGTGGTCAGAGGTCTAAGCTGAGTGAGTGGGTGGGTTTGGTTTAAACTCTAGGAGTTGCAGCTTATTGCCAAAATGCTGACACCATTTGTCATAGCTTTCAAAGAACCTGATGTTGTGGGAGTGTTTAAATTATCCTGTAAGGAAGAGCCAAACACACGAGACATTTCTTGATTGAGTGTGACATGAAGTGAAGTCCATGTCCTTAGGGGATGGCTGCTGATAGCACTGTCTCAACTGATGTACTCTTAATCTTAATTGAGGGAGGAGTGTGATCCTGCTAATCATAACTACCTAGAAATATGTCAAGGATGGGAGATCACTGTACCATCCATCCTCGCAGTTTACTGGACTGTGACGGCGTAACATCTACGGAAGTTGATGTTTATGGCAAGAGATCATGATGTGGATTTACTGTCTCCCAGACTTCCCCCACCACCCTTTCCCATGAGTCCTTAGAGCTGTGTATTCCTGGATTGCAGCCATCACCACCGTGCTCATTACCACTGTGGTTGGCCCTGGAATTACCAACGGGGATCAGCCTTGCCGAGGAAACAGCGAGGGTTGCCTGAAACCAGACCAGGGCCTGTTTGAACCCTGTAATTAAGATTCTCCTCTGAATGCTGATACTATGGAAGAAACCAAACAACTTTACAGCATGCTTTATTTCAGAGTCTGATGAAAAGCCAAAATCCATTCAGCAGAAAAGATCAACTCCATTTGCAATATGGGTTACTTGAAGAAAAGTGCATCAATATGGGGGAGTAGTAGGAGAAAATAAAGGGTATTGCATTACAAAGAACGTCACGACAGTTAAAGTTGGGAAACTCCACAGTCAGAAGTGAAATGCAGACACGGGACTGTAAAAACATAAATCCAAAAGCTGTAGCTGTGAGCAGTATCTTAAACACTTCCAGCCTCTTTCCTTGGCCAACATTCATTCAGACCAACATAGTTAAGGAGCGTGAAGATCTTCCATGTAAGACAATGCTGCAGTAATAATTAAACATCTTGCTCGCCAGCTCCCAGTTCCTGGAGACCATATGCTGGCCAGACACACCAGCTATGTCACAGCCCAATGACACGAAGAAGAGATGCCCCATTGTTTCCCAGTGGCTTAAGGGCTGGCTGTGGATCGAGCTACCTAGTCCTTCCGAACCATCCTTTCTGATGGTCATCTCAAGCCATTGGCAGGATATGGTTACAGTTTTTCACCTTCATGAGCCCACCACAAATAAAAACTAAGAAGACTTCAGGGGTAATGACAACAGAGGTGCTGTTTCAGCACCACAGTAATCCCTTTCACCTGTCAACATGTGGACTGGAGGTGATTATATTTATTCTGCTGTTGTGAACACAAACGTCTGCCACCAATCAGACTGTGGCCATATAAAAGTCAACCAGTGAAAGCAACCTGTTATTATTCATGATGAAAAGAGAGCAAATTATTTCCCTGTATTGTTTTGTTTCTGTTGCTTGATGAAGCTTTGTCTGATAGCTTAAGTGATAAAAAAAACAAACTTGCATCCACAACCGTTCTGCCAAAATTAAATGCACTCATTGTGAAGAATTATCTCAGACCAATGTATGATTATTTCCCACATTGCAAGACACATGCAAGATGCACTTTAGAATAAGAGTAGCTAAGAACTAACTTTAACAGCTTACATTACTGTCTTTAACTGCAGTTCATACCACACCTTATTTATGAGTTTCTTTTAAAGGGGTTCCTATCTCTTGATAAATAAAACTCTGAGAAAATGTAGAGCCAAGCAAAATAAAAACCGAATCACTGCTGCCTCGTGACTGTTAGCACAGGATTTAGTTACTTTATATCCCTGAAGAAGTGAACGGTTAACGAGATATACTCTATATTTTTTTTTTTACATGACTGTGGTTGTTCTGTAACGTTTAACAACTTTTAAAGTAATTGTACTTCGTCCGACTTTAAGTGTTTTTACTCATATTAGTGCTTCTCGTTTCGCTTTTAAATAGTGCAGCTAAACTAAAGCAAATCTGTTTTTTACATACCTTGTATTTATGGTGTTCCCTCTACAGCATCCTTTCTGAAGCTGCAGGAAAGACTTTCTCCGGTCAGATGTGACGAAACTACTTGGGACATCTGTTTCAGGCAAATTCACTTTCTCTGTCGAGGGGAGAGAGATTTATTCATTTTGTTGAAAGTATTTAATCTTAGACAAAAAATCCTCTTGATTAAGTTTGAGTTTTATTTAATCCTATTTTTGTAAGAACTACCAAAATATTTTGGGTTTCACATGACAAGAAAAAAGAAAGTTTTTTTTTCTGCCAGTGAACACCCCTAGACTCCTCTCAAATGGTTGGGTCCGACGCTCCTGACTTTCCAGACACGCTCTGCACAGCACGCGACCCGCTGAGGAGGGGGCTTCTGATTTGAGAAGAGGCACAAAAGCATAATAGAAGGTCTGAGGCAGAAACAAATTTTATTTTAGAGAAAGAAAGAAAATAGAGAGACACACAGCTGGCAAGTAAACAGCGGTGAAGAAGACACCCATTTCCTCTGCCATGATGATAAAAACAACTATGTACAAAACAACTAATTAATGTATTGTAGTTAGAAATATACTTTCAATTGCATGTTGTTTTGCACTTGAAAATGCATAGATATATTAGATATGTTTATGCTGTGTATAGTTAATTAATTTTTTTTTATATTCAACTACTTTACTCTGCACAGTGCTGTTACGTGAGGGAGGAAAATAACTAATACACATGTCCAGAAAGATTACAAATTTGATACATTTAAGAGGGAAACCTTTTATCCACTACATTATAGTTTTGTATGTTTAAGTATAAAAAGAAAAGTACAGCTTAAAAGAAAAGTGGAAAAAAGGTGATTCAGTCTTCATCCAGTGGCTTTCCTTACTATCCTGAATGTCTGCAGTGCCTTTACCAGACCCTTGGGTATTTCTAACCTATAGACTACATCCTGAAAAGCCTCCACCAGATGGCCTAGCCTTTCTCCTCTCAACCAGTAATGGAATGAAAAGATTAGCTAATTAAACAAAGTCCCATATCCATGTGAAAGAACCGTGAGAGTCCTTGGGGAGAGGAGCTGCTTGCAAATCAATCCCCAGTGAATTGTGTCAAGCACAACAACACATCATTGCAAACCATGAAGACTTTTTATTTCCACGGCACACACAAACACACAAAATTAAAAAGTCATGACAGAAACAGGTATACAAACTTGGACATTTGTGATGTTGGGCAGATTCTTATTGATAAAAAACTGTTTTGTTAAAACTTTTATGTTAGAAATCACATTGTGGTAAAGAATCTGTCTCAGATGATATATCCCTTTCATAAACCACACAGTCTTATGCTCTTTTAATCCAAGAAGAAAAACAGAAAAATCATTATTAATAGATTAAATAAAAAGTCCAATCAACATTGAAAAGAAAATAATATAAAAAAAAAAAATCAGCTTCAGAACATTGGCAGTCCTCTCTAAACCAAAATTAATTTGCATGTAATCCTTAATAAAAAATGAATTAATAAATGATGAGCACTTCACTTTCTCAGCAGAAACAGAACAGTAAATGAGTTTTAAGACGGGATTGATAAATATGGACTAGGTGTTAGTCTGCATGCATAATTCTATGCACAACTTCAAAATGTAAGTTAAAATGCATAAGGAAAGGAGAAGTATCCTGGTGTCTGTGGGATGCTCAGGCACTGAGCATGAAGAGTTAGGGCCACTATGGTGAGAGGCTGCACTGGCTGGTGGGATACTTTCAGGGCTGATCAAATGTCTGAGTGCGCCTCAGGTTGTCCCTGACACGGACAAACTCTGGGATCTTCTGCTGGTTCTCTCGCTGTCTTATCTCTTCCTGCTCATACTGAAAAACAAAGGGTACATCAGTGTATCAGCTTACATACAGTGTCACATGGAGTACCAAGACAACATTTCTATGTCTCACCAAGAATAGTGTTTATATATAGGATCAACATTTTGTTGAGTAATATTTATCCAAACTTTGGAAGACAAAGATAAAACCTTGGGAACACTTTTCTGTCAACATACATGTCATATTTTCATAACTGGTTTTGGCTCCACAAATGTGGACTTGTTGATATCTAACCATTGTGTGAAATGATTCCTAACAATCTACAGTTCCCCCCACCTCTTGCAACTTCTGCTGCCTCTTGCGGAGCTCCGTCTCCAGATCTGAGGGCCGTCGTTGTGCCATCTCCTCCTCCTTGTGCAACTCCAGTCTGCGCTGCTCAAGCACTCGCTTCAGCTCTGGCTTCTCCTCCAATAGGAGGCCCCTGCACAGGCAAATCCACAGTTTGGTAACGCAGTCAGTCACAAATCATTAGACTCACATGTTTCAGGTGCTGACGACACAAAGGGGTTGTCAGCGATATCCTGTACCGTTTGTGGCTGAGTAGCAGCTCCCGGTGCAGATTCTGGTAAGTTGGTGTCTCTGCCGAGGAACCGTTGAGTTTTCTGGGTTGAACACCTTCAGCATTGCTGCAGTCTGCTGTGGAGGCATGACACAGAGGCAGATGGCCAACAGGGGTCTTTAGAAAAAGCAAAAGCTTTAGTCTGACTACACAGATCTGGTTTTAAAAAAACAAACAAAAAACAAACTTACTGATTTAATCTGGTAAATTCTAATTAAGCGCTTGTATATTCTTAATTATGTTTGATAAGTGTAAGTTTGTTTTCATTTAGTGATAAATGATACAGCAAACCAATTCTATCAAACTGCTGCCATTCTAACATTCAACACATATTTGATTGATAAATCAATCAAAACAGTATTCAAACAGGCTCTATTACTCTTTACTTGATTGCACTATTAGATCACACAATCAAATATTTGATTATTAACATTTCAGTGATTCTATCAGTCAAAAATTCCAGCTAATAGTCAGCTGCATGTGCACTTGTTTTCACAGTAATATGTATTTTTAGTCATTATTGCTTTGTGAGCTACGATACCTTTTTTGTGATGTCCAAATCCAGGTTTCTGTGACAATTGATAGAGGGGGGGGGGATAAAAAGATTAATGAGTGATTTCATGAATAAACGATTTCACAACCACACATGTTATCACTGATAAACCTAGTTTGTTTCATCAAAACATATTTCTTTTGATCTTTCCTCGGATGGGACAGAGGCTATAATTAGATGAAGGTTAAAAGTCACAGCACCTGCCGTGCTGCTTAAGCAGGTGAAGTGTTTACAAAGGTGACATAACAGCTTTGTCAGACTGTCAGAGAACCACGGGGTTTGGCCTGACTGTGATGGGCTTTGACAAAGCGTGATTAGAAGTTTACTTGTGATGAAAAAGAAATCAAAATGTCAGAAATTCATTCTGCCTCAGGTGTAAAAACATGGGATGAATCCTTGTGGAACACAGGCACAAACAGCTACCACAGCGGCTGAAACCAGATAACCGAGAGAAAAGATTCAGATTAAGCAGGTTGCAAATGGTACATGCTGTTACTGGTCCCAACGCAACATGTTTCAAAGTCCAGGCTGCTGATATGACCAAGTTTCTGTCCAAAACTTTCCTGTGGCTGAACATTATGATCTACGACTTTGTGTCTGGGGCTTGTGCCTTTTACTGTTGTTGTCACGGACATGCAGTAAGCCTCCACATCCTGTCTCTCCCGGGCCCCTGCAGGGAGGTTGAGCTGGGAGATAACCTGTCATGTGTCTGATCTGATGGAAGCCACTGTTCCAGTCAAGAACTGCAGGACTTGTATCGATAACAGCAGAATAATGTTGTCTGAGTTATTAACTTCTCTATCCTGCATGTGTAGCTGCTCTGAATCTTAGTGGCAAATCACTATGGCACTAGATAATCAACAAAATATTACATTTATTGGATTTAAGTGTTTAAGATGAATGGCTGATGCAGCTGAAGGAAAACTATTTCTATTTTGCAATGTTGTTTCTTCGAGGTGTACACCTTGCTTACTTTATTTATCAAGGAGAGATAAACCTCCTCTGTGTTTTTAGGCTGTCCATCTTGGTTAACAATTCCCTGTACCCTCAGATGACCACATTATGTAAGTATTTCCATGTTCCACGTCAGAGCCATACAACCACTGTTATTGGAACATTTTCACATTACAATAGTGTTATAAAACCCTCAACACGAGGCTCCATCAGTAGGATAGGTAATCAAAAAACAATAGTATTACATGCTTACGATGACATGAAACAAAACAAATAAAAAACTCCAATAAATGTTTTATTTCTTTACCTAGACATTTATTGAAATGTTGAACAACACACACTGCAATAACTAAAGTGATTTCATAGGTTTAGAGTCATTTTACTGTACTTGCTGGGTATCAATAACCTTGATCATCCTATCTACAAGACGTTCCCAGCAAGGGTGCTGTGTAAGAAGACGCTGGGACATAAAGTGTCCATACAGAGATCAAAATAAGTCGAGGCTATAAACTCTTTGACTTGACCAAAAGTCAACTAAACCTTTGACAGATGGCCATCAGACCACATCCTGACCTCTTCCTCGCCAGTCAGCAGCAACAGTCTAAGAAAACAACTTGTAACAACTTACTTTTTTTACAGCTGACCCCTCCATGGCAGGATGGTGGAGGTCCACTGTTTTTGTCCAGAAACAGTGTCCCTGTTTTAATCCATTGTTAAAGGAATTGCACGTCCTTGCTCAGTTTGTCTGTTTTATGTTTCTTTGCTCCATCCAAGGCCAACATATTATTGACAAAGGATCCACAGACTCAATATGCCACCTAGCAGTAGTCAGTAGTGGTAGTAGACTTTTAAATCTCATTACGCCATTCAAGATTACCTCACAACCCCCACAGGGCATTGGATGCTAGATTAGTTAATTACCGTTGACAGAGATGCAGCTTAAAACCAATGCAGCACAGTTACCAGTTGACTCCTCTCTGAACAGACCCACAGTTATCTGCAGTCTATGGTTTTGTGTTTGCTGGAATGGAAGTTTGGAATTCTTTGAATAATGGCAAAAGCAATCTGTGAAAAAGTAACATTTTTCACAAAGGAGCTTCTTAAAGATGACTCTGTCTCTGCAAGAGATGAACTTGTGTTCCTGTGGAATCAAAACATCCAGCTGCAGCCCAAAAATGACCCATTGACGTCAATCTGTTCAATTTGTAACTCACTGTATGTATTCTCTTGTCTGTTTCTTTTAATCATGTACAGCACATTGAGTTGCTCTATGTATGAAATGTTCCTTACCTTATTTATTTATATATTTCTTTGTTAATCAAGGATGACAATACCAATAAGTTAAAACAAACGATCAATGAACATCATTTGCAAAGCAAAGGCTAATTTGCTGCCCTATTCACCAAGTAGCCCTTTTAAAAAAAACTAGTAAATAGATGAATAAATAAAGCAGAACTGGAATTGAACAGATTAGAATATAATCTTAAACTGATTTTATTCTATGAATGATTTTGTTCTATTCAATTAAACTCTAATTTAATTTTATTCTGATGGGAAGCTGGATTGTTTATTTGTTTATATATCTCCATAAGTAAGTGTGTGCCATTCTTCCCTTCTACATAGAAAATTAAGTTCTTATGTAATCTAAACCTATTAATTGTAAAACATTTTACTTTATTTGTTTTGTCTAAGTAAGGATCTTTTTTTGGTTCGTATTTTATACAATTTTCATATGGAACGTGCTCTTGGTCTTCCTGATGGTTTACTAATTATAAATGTTGTGTTGGATCCATCCGTGTAGAAACTATGAAAGGAAGAACAAAAATGTAAACATTACCTACAAATGATTAAATGAAATTAAGAATGCTTAATTAATCCCAGAAGAAAATTGCAACCAAAGGGAAATGGCAAAGGTGAATACATTGTGGTTATATGGTTTTGAATTGTTTTAGGTTTTGTTTTATTGCGCACCATTCATTTTTGTTATTTGTTACATTGTCGTTTAAAAAGAAGTTATCTGTGAAATGCCTGAGTTTCTCTTGCTTGGTACAGCCCTGAGCTACTTATTCATCAAATTCTACTTAAGCAGCAGAAATAAATACTAGAAAAAACTAGAAAAATTTGATTTTAGTAGTAAGCCAATTAATTTAAGTTCTGCTTGGTACTGATTTGGGTTTTAGAAATTGTTTTTTTTGTATACTACACTGTGCACCAGATTTATTTCTTTTTTTCTGTTTACTGGAGAAAACAAAATCTCTATTAAATGTATTTTTCGATTAAATTATAATGTAAAAAAAATTGAAAGCTGTAATTGTCTATGGTTTTAACCATGGTTTTAACCAGAACGATGGTGCTGCTTTTAACCACATGAGGTCGACATTTTACATTGTAAAGGTTTTTCCACTATCAATGTCCCATGATGCCACGCGGCTTTACCTTTAAACCGGATGTAGAAAGCCCGTCTCTCATTGGGAGAATGGCGCGTGTGTGTGTGGTTGCTTGTTGAATCTTTCGTGTGATTGAATGAGATGTGTTTGTGGGTCTGAGTGTGTTTCTGTTTATTTTATTTTATTTAGAAAAAAAACCTACACAGTGATCTTATTTGATCTGGTCGGAGTTTGGCTCTTCTCTGATCAGAAATGATAGGAAAAGCGCTCTCGAGCCTCAGTGGCCATGAGGAGCCGGCGAGTTGAAACTTTAGGGCCTCCACGCTTCCTGCTGTGGTCAGAAGTGATGAATTGATCAGATATACTAGTTCTGGGTGAGCTTTGAGGTCCGCCTCGACTTTCACAGAGGACAATGAGTAAAGAGGCGATTCTGATCTAACCGCAGCTGAGAAGCAGACGAGCTCAGAACAATGACTTTTCTGTAGTAGCCTCTTAAAATGGCAACCTTTCTGCTCACGAGACGCCGCTTTTATTTACCTTCCATTAACTATTAATGGTTGATTAGATGCATCCAAACAAAGACCAGTTTTTAGATATAAACGCTTTCAGCAGTTTTCTTGACAAATCAATTCTTCAATCAGAAGGTTGCGGTTGTTATGGTTGCTTCAGGATTTTTTTGGGACCTGCAGGATTAACATTTCTGTTCCAAATCGTTTCTAATAGCCACACATCTTGCACCATTATTTACCACTGAAAATGTAGTCTTTGAACCACTGAACCAAATCTAAAGTGAAGCCTTTGCAAAATTTTTACTTAATTCAAAATTCCTTTACTCTGTTTCAGCCCCCAGCTCTTAAAATGAGTCAATTTAAACTATCAGATAGGTAGGTCCAATATTTAGTGCGTGATTTGCAATGTGATCCCATTTAGCCTGAGTCCATTACTTTCAGTAGTCCATATAATAAAAAAAAAAATCTGCTGATGTAGCCTATATTCATTTTTGTTGTTTATTTTGTGATTATACTTTTTTTTTAAATTCTTCTTCATGCTTTCTGCACCCCGCTGTAATGTTTCTAATGTTTGTATGTAAAGCACCTTGAATTGT
>JBBBVU010000014.1:15243035-15258693 GCA_037177055.1 Atherinosoma microstoma
GGTCGACCGTGTCAAATGCAGCACTGAGATCCAGTAGTACCAGAACTGAAATGTTTCCGCTATCTGTGTTCAAGCAGGTGTCATTAAAGACCTTAACTATAGAGCAGTCTCAGTGCTGTGATGTTGCTGGAAAGCTGGCTGATAGACATCAAACAGTTAGGTGTCAGGAAGTTGTGTAGTTGTAGAAAGATAGCTTTTTCTATAATCTTACTAAGAAAGGGGAGGTTTGATATTGACCTTTAGCTGCTTATGAGTGATGAGTCTATGTTTTTCTTTTTCAGGACTGGCTTGATGACAATTGTATTCATGGTCTGAGGGAAGACACCTGAATGCCTAGACATGTTTACAATCTGTAAAATGTCTGAGTCCATGCATCCTGAAATGGTCTTGAAAAATCCTTTTGGCAGGGTATCAAGACAGCATGTGGTGGATTTCAGATGGAAAATGGTCTCATCCAGGTTTTTTGGACGAATTGAAGAAAAGTGTCTCGTGGTGTTTATGTCTCTGAGTAGACCAAGGGATGACATATAGCCTGCTCCTCCACTGAATGACCCCTTTAATTTGAATTAGTTAATTATTTCCTAAAAACTAGACCCACATCCCTTAAAAAAAAGAAAACAGAAAAACTGTATTTGCATGTGGCCTTTTGTCAACTTTGCCACACTTAAAACCCAAATTTCTAAATTCAAAATTCAAAATTCTTTTGATAAGAAAATATTTATTCTAGCGAGTTTCCATCCACATTCTGTCAGGTTAAACCCTTTTATTTTTGTACTGAGAAAACCGCAATACAAAAATGTTTCATTGCATTTTTTCTTCTACTTTGGATGATGATCTAAATAAATGCTTTTTTAACAAATGGTTGAAATGGCGGATAATTTAGTAAAAATAGTCAAATAGTCAAAACTCGAAACAGTATTACAATAACAAACACTAACTGTTGGCACAACATATCCAAACCAAGCAGCGGAGAAGGCTCAAGCAAAATTCATTCATTCATTCATTCATTCATTCATTCATTTTCTATACCGCTTAATCCAATTCAGGGTTGCGGGGAGCTGGAGCTTATCCCAGGAATTATCAGGCGACCCCTGGACACCCTGGACAGGTCGCCAGTCCATCGCAGGGCTCAAGCAAAATTTCACAAAACCAATCAGCTCTGGTTATTTGCTCACTGTTGAGGGAGAAGCCACGCCTCCAGCAGCCGGGTTGGCAGCACCTGAGAAAGCAAGTCAGCACTCTGCTCCTCCATCTCCATCACATCAGCACGCAACAATGCCGCAAGACCTGGCACACCTGAGACACTGCACTTACTGTAGTATTATACTGTGGCTGTTTTTTGCACAAACTGCTGCGGATTTGCCCATGTGCAAAGAGGTGAGAGGACTCATAGGTTTTTTTTTTATTTGTATTTTTTTTTAGCTACAACTGGATAAGAAATAATTCACACGTTAAACATATTTTCTTCAGTTAATGTGGATGCTTAAATTCATGGTTGGTCATAAACTGCTTAGAGAATTTTGGTGAGACACCAAAATTGGTTAAAATTGATGCTAGTTTAAATCCAACTTTTGTCCTGGCGTATCTTGTGTATCTTTGGGCCTCCATAATGATAAACTGAAATTTGAGAGATATTTGCAAAGAAACCTGTTCAAGCTGTGTGTTTAGAAGTTGTATCCTTATAACACACTCGCTTGTTATCACAGTCAAACAGCAGTTTATTTTAACAGAGATACTTTATCCCTTCCATATTTTGTTTTAGAAACATATGTTTCCCTTGCAAGAGTTTGCAGGCGTCTGCTCCCATCTGTGTTGTTGTTATGGTTATAAGATACTTGTTTTACTGGAGCTTCCATATGTTGCTTTATCCTCCATGTTTCTAATTCCCCTTTATCTGTTCCTAATTTACATAATAGCAGTACCTTATGATAATACCCAACGTCTTTTTTTTTTATTATCAAATGTTCGTTGAAACTTCAGAATGAGTAGCACAAAGACCAGAGGTTTTATTGTTGTCATTTTAGTGAGCTAATAAAGGTTAAGTGTAGGTGTGAGTCATGGCAGGTGAGTCTGTTTCTATGCCAGTTTCTTTGACCCTGAAGCACAGCTGTCATGATGTCCTGTTGCCTTGGTTTCCTCATGTTTGTTTAAAGGAACTGATTAAGTTAAGGTACATCTCCAGTTTTTTGCATTTTTACAACAGACCCGAACATTCATATTAATTTCACAGACACACAAAGCACAGCCAAAACAGGAGCCCTAAAAGAAAAACAGGGACAGAGAAGTGCTGCAGCTGTGTTTCTGTTAACTATTAATCCCACAAAGCTGTGTGTGGGCTCGGATTGGTCTGCTAAGTGACCTTCCGTGGAATATTACCCTCTGTTGTTGACCAGAGACCAAATCTTGAGATTACACAGAGCTCAGTATTCATGGATTGTTTCAGGTGTTAACCTTTATTGTTACTGCATTTTCCAAAACAGATCCCTTTGGGTGTGACAGTGTTTGTTACTCACCAACTGTAATTGTAGAAGCATTACACCTGCAACTCCATCATCTGCAAAGACACTGAAGTTTTATGTTTACATAAGGACTGATCAGCATTTCTCCTCTTAGCTTAGTAAATAACCTCTGAAGGCTGCAGAGAAGCCGCAGCACATCCTTGATAAGTGAGAGAAAACCTCTATGATAAATAGTAGCCTCACTTTTTATTTGTAAAAGAGGCTGGACTGAATACAGGCCAGAATACCCATGGTATAATGACCTTGTGATCTATTTTAGCAAGAGTATTGTCTCTTTATTATGCACAATGGGTGGATGTTCACAATTTTTTTGGTTTGGAGTTTTCTGTCTTTTTTTGGCTTATGTGTTACAGACTAAGTTTAGGTTTTGTGCTTATTGGACAAAACCCCAAATTCTATGGCACCGCCATTAATTGGGAGAAATCAAACAACAAACTTTTTAATTATTGCCAGTAATGAATATTCGCTGCCCCAACTGTTATGCATCAGTTTAATATACTTTGTGTTATTCCACCACATTTTACTAAATATGCTCGATTATTATACAGGTGTGTGAAACTCACACCTGTGTTTTGGCCCTACAGTCAGATTATCACTTTGAGTACACTGAGTGTGATGTCCTCGGTTCAAGATGGAGAGTGGCGGTTCCCAACAAAGCTGACACATGTACAGGCCTCCCAGATCCAGTCAAAGGCACTCACTGCTGTGAGTTTCCAAATCTTCAGTCTTTAGCCCAGCTTCTTTACAAAATGTATGTCTCCATGGAGCTCTTACATTTTGAATAATTCATCTCTTTTCTTAATTTTAGCCTTCTCCTGTAATGAGGGAGAGTTCCTTGACATGCAGTCTCAGCAGTGCCAGAAGTGTGCTGCAGGCACCTACTCTCTGGGCACCGGTGTGGCTTTTGAAGAGTGGGACAGTCTGCCCGCTGGTTTCGTCACAGATGGCGTGATGACAAATGAGGGGCATGCTCTTACAGACTGCTCCAAGTTAGTGTTTACTATAACTAATTTGATTTATGATAAAAGCAACCCTCCCTCTTTTCCCTTTCTTATCATACTGTTTCTGCTGCTGATGTGCTTGCAGCTCCACCTGGAAACCAAAGGGTGACCATATAGCGTCAAACACAGATGAGTGCACTGCAACGCTGTCCTATGCTGTGAACCTGAAAAAACCTGGAACATTGTCCTTTGAGTATTTCTACCCTGACAACAGCATCTACTTTGAGTTCTTTGTAAGTGTTTTTCTGCTGTGTGACTGTTGCAGACACACTGTAAGATTATTTCTAAACTTTAATCCTTTCTCATGTAGATTCAGAACGACAAGTGTCAGTCAACAGACTCTGAGAGCCGGTGGATGAAGATCTCAGTGAACGACTGGAACCAATACAAGGTTTACACTTCATCGCACTTCCTTGGCTTCTGGCTGTTATTTGCTGGAGAGGTTTGATGGTAGCGGTCTCGTATGTTTATGTTGACTCTGTGCAGGCAGAGCTGAGGAATGGCAACAATGTGCTGTATTGGAGAACTACAACGTATGCTCTGCAGGGTACTGCTGTCAAACCTGTGCTGTTAAAAAACATTCAAATCTCAGGTACAATAATGCCTTTGAGTGTTTGGATGTGTGCGTGTGTGTGTGTGTGTGCTCAGGTGGTCTAAACACATGTTTACTCCCCAGCTCCCTGAGTCTGCTAAAGAATATTGATTGATGGTTTTCCTCCAGGGGTGGCCTACACATCAGAGTGTTTCCACTGCAAACCCGGCACCCACAGTGCAAAAGCAGGATCTGCGCGCTGCACCCCCTGTCCTTCTGATACCTACTCCAACAAGGGTGCCACTGTTTGCCACCAGTGTGAACAAGACAAATACGCTGGTATGCCTGTTTGCATTTCTAATGCTCTGTCAATCAGCCTCGGTCATTATCACACACAGCGTATGCAGTTACACTCATGCAGGACAATCAGCATGCATGTACAACATTTACTGCTTGGATGGTTCCTGATAGATCTTATCGCTGAATCTTGACGTGTGTTTTCTCGTGACCTTTATATTTCTAGAACCTGGTTCAGGGAGCTGCAAGCCAAGACCTGCCTGTACAAACAGCGATTACTTCTACACCCACACCCCCTGTGACTCTGAGGGAAAGGTAATGCTGAAGAAAAAGACTAGTTCAGTAGAGAACACAGACAGATCTTTTTCTTTTAAAAAAAAACAAAAAAACAAAGCAACCATATGGTGTATTGCTCTGCAGGGACAGTGGCTTATGTCAGGTTTTCTGTATGTCTTAGACTCAGCTCATGTACAAGTGGATTGAACCAAAGATCTGCAGTGAGACTATGGAGGGAGCAGTGAAACTTCCAGCATCAGGGGAGAAGCAAACCTGTCCGCCATGTAACCCAGGCTTCTTTGTCACTAACACCTCCACCTGTGAGCCCTGCAGCATTGATTCCTACTCAAATGGAACAGGTGCTGAATCAGTCCCTTCCTTTTACCCAATTCTTCTTCTTTTTTTACATTTCTTTTACTTTTGGCAATTTTATGGATTTTAATTAGCAATGATACACATTTAAAGATGCTGCTTATGCATTACAAAAGTTATTATTTACTAAATGGAAAGTAACATGATTTCCTCAGATTATTTTTTGTCGTTGTGTGCACAAGTGGAAATGTCTCTGAAGATTGGCTTGATTTTCCTATCTAAGAGAGTTAATTTAATACGCACACACAAAAAATGTGTACATATGTGAATATATTACACTTACAAATGAATTTAATATTGCTTTAAAGCAGCAAAAAATATGACTGAAACAAAGAGAATGCAAACTACTGTTAATATGCTCATATTTTCTTACTTTTGCAGTTTGCACAAAGTGCCCTGTTGGTACAGAGCCAGTGGTAGGCTTTGAGTACAAATGGTGGAACACAATGCCAACAAACATGAAGAGCTCCGTCTTCCGCCAACAACTCGGCGACTCTGACCGGAGCACTGGTGAGAGACTTAACATCAGGATTCACCATACAATACAAGGGAGGCATTGTTACACATCCATTATGGCTTAATGGTTCATTTCCACCAGACCAGACTTATTTGAATTATGATAATGTTGTCCAGAAGACAAGGAGGCAGCAGGAAGATGAAACAGCCTGAGGTGTGAAGATAGCATTTACAGCACAAATGAATAGAAAAAAGAAAAACAACCTAAGCTGTTATTTCCAAATGGTTCAAAATTTAAAAGTGGCTCCTGAGTTAAATTGAGATTTGGAATTAAACTGAGAATGACCTGTTTTATTCAGAAAAATTTCATGTCTATTACTTACTGTGAATAAGTATGTTAGAGAAGTGAATGAGCTATTCTTTGAGTATCTGTGTTAGTCAATTTCTGGGAGGATGACACAGAAGTATATTTTTTTGGTTTGTTTGTTTTTGTGTAATAGCAGCTTGGGAGGTAGCTGAAGAATATGTCTACACCACCCCAGGCGATCAAGACACGGACTACCTGATGCTCACACTCACTGTTCCAGGATACAGGTAAAGACTTTCCTCATCAGAATGACTTATAAAGCATCTTAGTATATATGCAACCTTTCCCAAATTTGAGCTTACGTTATTATGGGTGAAATATATGAGGAAAAAATCTAATAAGATTCATTAAAAAAATCATTTGGTCTTCACAGGATGCCTCAGTCCATGGCCAAAGACAGTGAAAGGAGTGAATTATCTTGCATCACCTTCGTCTTTGAGACTGCTTGTACAGCTGACTGCAAGTTCTATTTTCTGGCGGTGAATAAAAATCTCTCATGACATGCATCATGTGTAATTTGCCTATATAAAAAAAAGTTTGATTCTGCATGAATATCTAAAGTGAGCATATTTCTCTGCAGGGTTACAATAAGTGGAATAACGACGTGGTGGAGCAGTGGAAAGGCAGCAGCAGGAAGCAGTCATACTCTTACCTGATCCAGAACAACAGCACCGTCAGCTTCACCTGGATGTTTCAACGGACTGAGAAATTCAATACGGTAAGTCTCATGTCACACATCCAAGATATCACAGCTGATTTACAACCTTTTCATCATTTCAAAGTACATTTCACTGTGGTTTAGGTTTTACCACTGTCACCGTCGCTGGTTTGGCAACACATCGTAATTTTGCTTGCAGTCAACCATCATTCTTACTGGACTTTGAAGTTCAGAACATGCTGGAGGGCTCAGTGCTGTTATTGTGGGGTAAACCCTACTTCTGTATACAACATAGTAATGTAACACCTATGGGGTTAGTTTTCCATAAATAAAAAAATGAATAAAACAAAACCAAAACAGATTAATTCATTCTCCTGCCATAATATTTTTATTTGTCTGGTCAGCATTTACAATTAAGATTTTACATTTTTCATGTTTTGTTTGTTGAATACTAAAATCTAAACATGAAATGAGATTATAATAATAAATATCTATGATTTGGCATGATATGCTTCTTTTTTGCGCATGTGTGGTGATTTATACTGAATCATATTTTTCTTGAAGACACTACAAATGCAGAATGTGAAGCATGTCATCTGTAAACATAAGGGTTTGTTAGAGGGCAAAAAGATGAGTTTAGCAATGGTTGCTGTACATCTGTTAAACGGGGTCTGGAAACTGTTTCTTGAAGCTGTTGTAATTGCTTATGTTTCCACTGGCTAATTAGCCAGTTGCTTTTGTACTGAAATTACAGTATAACTTTGGCCCCTCAAATATACCACTGTGCTCTAGATGGCAGTATTGAGCTGTAAAAACCACTTTGTGCTGGAGTACTTTCATGTCTGTTGAATATAATTTTTCTACAAAGGTAGAATATGAATTAGCTTCTTTAGGCTGAGCAGGCAACTAGAATATGTGTGCAAAAGGACTGCTGAATGACACTTTGTGTTTCTTTTTCTCCCAGGAGAGAAAGTACAGTGCTGACTTTGCAAAGATCTACTCCATCCACATCACCAACGTGCTCAGAAGTGTGGCTTCTCAGTGTCATCGTTGTGCCCTGGCATCTGTAGAGGCAGACTCCACCTGTGTTCCCTGCCCACCTGGACACTACATGGTCAGTGCGACAGGGGTGTGTAAGATCTGCCCGCCAAATGCCATCATCAGGACCAGTCAGCCAGTTGGAGACGCTGCTTGTGTTCAGTGTGGACCAAACACAAAGAGAAATGATGTAAGAAATTAAATTAAACAAGGTTACTCTGCTAAGAAAAACTCTGGATGAATTAGTGTTTGATACAGAATGGATTATCTAATTTACCTTAAAAAGAAGGGGTAGTCTGACTTAGTTGCTACTTGGTTCCCACTGGCTTTTAAATATAGACATTGTTAATATGAGGTTTGTCATGTAAATTATGAACCAAAGTCATCCAAATTCCAAAAAGACAAACAAAATCTACCCTCTAGTGTAAAGTAAAAAGGGTATTCAGTTGATGTTAGCTTGTACTTGTATCAGCTAAACGTTTCCTACAGTCGGCTCACAGTTATTCCACCCTTAGTAAACAGTTTGTCTGATGTGCATGTAAATGTACCTGCTGACACCCTGACCACGACCTGCAGGCCCACACAGCTTGTCTCAGTGACTGCACGTTGGACGTTCAGGCAAGAGGGGGGGCCCTGCTACACTATGACCTCACCCCCTTGTCCAACATCACTGGTTTTGACAGCAGCCCCCGCTTCACCAACAAAGGCCTGCGGTATTTCCATCGTTTTAATTTGGGTCTGTGTGGGACAGAGGTAAGAAAGCTGGGATCAGAAGGTTGTTTACCTTTGCAAAATTCTGTTTGATTTGCATGTCACCTCACTGTAGCCTTTTACAGGGCCGAGTGCCGGCCTCCTGTGTGGACAATGTAACCGAGAGCGGGAAAGTGGTTAAAGGTTACATCTGTCAGTCCACTGTAGTTCCCTCTGACATCAGGAGTGAGAGTATGGTGTCCTCCCAGCCCTTCCTCATTGGTGACTCGCTCATTGGTACGGACTTAATCTGCAACATTTGCTAAAGAGTTTACTAATCATTGTCAGACTGAAAAGAAGAAGATTTAAATTTTTCCCCCTCTGATCTACTCTAGCGAATGTTTTTTTGAAGCCAACCTCTGGTGGCTGTTTATAGTAGTGTTTTGGAGTTTAATGCATTCCTTTATTGGCTTCATGTTTTTGATCTAGTGGTTAAGGCCATTTTTTATATCCATTATTGTCATGTTTAATATTACCTTTTCAACCTATTATAGCTTTTGCTTGTGGCAAAATACCTGCAAATCTAGGACAGTCCTGTCAGCCACAACTGAACTTAGTGTTATGTGTCCGTTTGCAAATACCAACATGATAATACATGATTTCAGAATGGCATTATTCTGCACTTCTTATGAGCTCAAAATGCTTTCATGCACAGGCTCAAAAACTGGCTAGCATATAGATTAATTCTTGTTGGTATGCTGGTAGGTTTAACAAAAAGTGAAAATCAGGGGTTTGATTTTCATGTTTCATTGACATAGCCTCTGACGAAGCATCACATGAAAATGACTTGTGAAGATGTTAGCAAAGAGAAAACTAAGCTGATGCTGGTTTAAACTGTGTGTCTTTATCAGATTATAATGTTACATATATTTTCTTTTTGAAGGTGTGACCACTGAGATGAACCTGGGTGGCATCTCATCTCCACCATGGCTATTCCACCCAATTTCAGGCCTCCCAGATGTCATATTCTACTACAAGTAAATAATAACATTTAGTCATTTTCTTTACTAATCACTTATTGCACAGGTCCTTTTCCCATTTTTTCTTTCTACAGATGCACTTTGTCAAATTTGTTACATAATGGACCCATTCTATCAAACTGATCAATAGTAGGGGTTAATCTATGGTGATTCATGGCAGACGTGGATGTTTGATGCTGGAGTTTTAGCATTTTTTAAGTAGTGATATGTATGTGTGAATCAAAGACAGTTATGGGAATCAAAGATTTTTCAGTTGCTGAAATCTTTTTACAGATGACATGTTTTTTTAAAAATGTTTTCAGGTCCAGTGATACAACTCAGGCTTGCAAACAAGGCAGGTCAGCCACCATCAGACTCAGATGCAACCCCACAGTCACAACTAAAGATCACATCACACTCCCAAGGTACCACACACATAAACCAAGTATAGTTTTCTGATTGTTGTTGACCCTTAAACTATATTACAACAATCAAATTTAGCACAAACATAAAGCACTGATGCTCAAATGTGTACAGAACAGCTCCTTACAAGAGCAGCATGCACCAGCTGGTGAGATTTAGTGGAGACGGTAACCGTCTCTGATGTCTCTGATGCTGTCCACTCATTATCTAGCAACAGACTGTTCATATTGGCAATTTTTTTGCCATCCAAAAGAAGAACCCACAGCTGTTTTTTTTCCATCTGTCTATCCAAAATTTGCTTTGACTCTTCATGTTTTTGCTTCTTTGACAGAGTCAATTCATGTGGCATTGTTTATTCTTGCATCCCTTAATAAGTTTGATACTCTCATTCTGAAATGTTTACCCTCAGACTCACTGGGATCTAAATTCCACCTCATGCTGTCTTTCTTTCACTTTGAGAGTTGGAACTCAGAGCTGGGAATGACGTGACACCGAAGTTAACTGCGTTCCAGTTATAAGTTGGAAAACCAGAAGAATTTACTCCTTGTTTGTTCATAGTCCAGGCTACCTACTATTGAGAGTACAAGCTGATAACACATTATGTTGTATTTTGCACATTTGAAATGCCACAGCAATATATTCACAGGCAGATGATGGATCGTACTTTGTATGTGACTGATTAAATCAGACAAGACAAACTGTAAGAAGTTATAATATTTTTTTACTGCAGCTGTCATCACTTTTGTTTGGGGCAGTCTCGTTGAATTTTAAGGTCAATTTTAAGGGTTGGTGAGGTTCCTCTGACTTTTTGAGTTGGAAATCCCATGCTTATTTTCCAACTTTGAACTTGAAGATTTCAACTTCTAATATCAAAAAGAATGCACCGTCATGCTGTCTTCCACTTCATTTGCATTTTCTGTAGTTGGGTCTTGTCAGAAATACCAGTTACTCACTTTAAATACCTTGTTTTGAAATTCTAAGTTGTTTTATTTCCCATAATATATAAACACAACATCAGTATAGTTGAAAGATGTATTTAAAGTGCCACAGTTTGTAAATTTTATTCACTTGTAAAGAATCCCGCTCCCAGTGACTGAACAGGGGCGTTTACCCTGGGTGCTCATCATTGCAGTAGTTGGGTCATGTAGAAAAAGCCCCTGTATCAATAGATTTAAAATGATTTGTTCTAAAATAATGAATGCATAAAATCTTGCTTAACAAGATATGTGGATGCTAACAGAAATAAATAAATAGATAAATAAATAAATATATATAAATTGTTTCTCATTTATCTTTGTTATAGTTACACACTGTACCTTTAAACCTTGTAATTGTCTCTCTGCTCTGGTTTTCCTTAACAGTAACTGTTCTGAGGGGACATGTGATGGTTGCGCTTTCCATTTTCTGTGGCAGAGCCAGCATGCATGTCCTCTGTGCACTAAAAACCACTACAGAGAGATCGTCAGCGCTTGCATCCAGGGAATACAGGTAGTGCTGCACAGCCATTGACATACTGACAAAATCAACTTTACTTCCTGAGCTCCACAAATCCATCACAGGTCCATCATACCTGTCAAGTGGAAAGAAAAGAATTTTCCATTTCATGTATTAGTTTTGTTTCAAAAAGAGACATTTTTATATACTTGATATATTGACAGTGTACTGAAAAAATGGTGAAGACAAATTTTTTCTAACCCCTGCTAACACTTAATCAGCTGCTGGCTGTACCTGAAATATGAACGCAGTGTCAGTCAGGAAACAAAAAGTGTATGTCTTAAAATGTCAAGCTTTTGTTGTAAAGAAAATACAACAAAATATCACAGATTCAAGTAGTTAACTATTATATGTGTGGTAAATCTGATCTTTTGTGTGTGTGTCTCTTAGAAAACCACCTATGTGTGGCAGCAGCCTCTGCAGTGTTACGGAGGAGAGTCACTACCTGCACAAAAACTCAGCACTTGTGTGACTCTGGATTTCTGGTTGAAGTTTGGTGTTTCCACAGGAGCAATGGCTGCTGTGCTGCTCATCAGTATCAGCTGTTATTTTTGGAAAAAGACACGCAAGTGAGACCATTGTGCATTTCCATCAATGTTTCCAACAGCTAATACAATGACCAATGCTTAATGTGGTATTCCTGTCATCCTTTGCAGGCTGCAGTATAAGTACTCCAAGTTGATGATGAACTCTGGAGATAAAGAGTGTGAGTTGCCCACTGCTGACAGCTGTGCAATAATGGAGGGAGAGGATGCAGAGGATGATCTCATGGACTTCACCAAGAAATCCTTCTTCACAAAAATTAAGTCTTTCTCGCGAGAGGTAAGTAACCCGCTCATTACCACTGAGCCACCTAGGCTACTAATTGTGCCTCATGACATTATCAATGTATTTGCAGAGGACATCAGATGGATTTGACTCAGTTCCACTCAAGTCATCATCTTCACGCCACCAACAAGAGGATGAAGACTCTGATGATGCTTAAATCAGAGGATGAGCAGATCCTTGAGCACTGAGGAAGTCTTCAGTTTTAGAGTGGTGTTAAATGTCAGTTTAGCTCAGGTAGTCTTCGTGGAGTCCAAAAAACAGACATGGGCTGTATTTCATTTATTACAAAATAGTCTTCATGAAGGAATTCGTAAAAAAAAGATTTAAACTTAAAAACAAACTCTCCATATCTCCTTATAGCCATACTCTCACTGTATTTTGTAAAGCCAGATGTATTTTTCAGAGATTTGATTGTGGAAAAGTTACATTTTTTATTTGTTAAACTGTGTACATTTTCATAACTGTGACTCCATACTTCCTGATGTTTCTTCTTCTTTTTCATTTTAAGCTACCATGTTTATTCAGCCAGCACTGCTGTTCAGTCTCTTTATGTTATTTGACAATAAATGTCTTATATGTGCAAAATCTTATTAATTTCTGTAGTGCCTTACTTTTAATCAATGTACTTTATGCGGTCAGGACAGTTTCAACAATGAAAAACGTACAACTCAAGTGGTCTTAGGGAGCATGACCTTCAATGCTGCCTTTAGGCACCCTATTTTAGAACTTGTCAAAGAGGATCTTTAAACAAAAAATATAAATGGAAGCTGTTTTTGCTGGGGTGAAAACAGACATATTTTTTTGATCAGAATATGTAGATGTACATACACAATAAATTTTTATGGTAGGCTATATACATTTGTTGAGTATTTGTTGAGTAAAAAACAATACTTTCCAGTTTTTTACAACATAGAGATGTTACCATGTTAATGTTACATAATTTATTGTTAATGCATAGATTTAGACGTGATACTAAAGATATATAGAGGCTACTTTACTTATTTTATGTTTTTCTTTTTTTTTCTTTTTTTTAAGGTTGCTACATATTTTAGAAATATGAATGGGGAAGTTCCTTGATTATTGACTGTCTTTTTGTCGGGTAGCACCTGAATGCAGCACAGATTTCTCGGTCTCCGTCGCTCAGCAGTCTGAAGTTCATCTCGCGACATTTTCCGATGTGTGAGTGAAATCTCGGGATCAGTAGACTAGACTGGAGGAGGAACAAATAACTTGAGTTGTAACTGTACACACCGTTAGCCGTGATTCTGCAACTTTTCACGAGGAAGCTATTTCAGAACGTAGGATTGAGTTAAGTTATCTAACGAAGGCGACAAACATTTCAAATTTCTCCTTATTTTGTCATTTGGGTAAAGTAAAACTGTGCACAGCTTCGGTTAGCCACCCCCAGGGCAGAAAGTTGGTCGGTGGTCGGCAGTTCGTTCTGCAGGAATGTCGCACAAAGAGAGACCAAAGTTTTACCGACAAGAGGTCAACAAGACGATATGGGAAGTTCCGGAGCGGTACCAGAACCTGTCCCCGGTAGGCTCTGGTGCCTACGGATCCGTTTGGTAAATCACTTCTTACTACGCAAAGTTACATGAAGTCTGTGGAGTCTGATCACTTTACTTCACCTCCATTCATTTAGACGAGGCCTGCGCTGCAGAAGCTAAAGTTAGGTTTGCTAGTCCTTCTTGTTAGCTAGCTAGGTGGAGCCAAGATATGTCTTTTATCAAGATAACATATTAAGTTATCTGCAGAAAGTTATTTACCTCTGAAACCTGTTCATAGCTTTATATGTATATGTATTATAAATCGTTTCCTTGAAATAACACTAAACTAAAATGTTAAAAAATTAATTATAATTGTATAATGATAGAAAAACTAAATAGATGCTGCTGATGTGAAAGCCAAATTTGGCTTTATTTGGTTTGCATGAATATATTTAGTGCTTATTGTGAAAGTTAAGTATAGAGGATAACAGCCAGCCAAATTATCTAAGCTCATTGTAAATAAATTGTAAAAGAAAAGACGGCCAATGAGATGGATGTTCACTGGCCCCCAGCCTCTCAGACATGACATTTCTCCCCCCAGTTGTAGTTATTGTAAATGGAATATGTCTAGGTTTATTTCGTTATTTTTACATTATTAACTTTACAAATAATACATTGAAAATGGAAGCATTTGCTCTTTGTAAAGAAAAATGTCCATATCTAATACTAATGCTTGACAAGGGCAAATACTTCTCCATGCAAACCTTATATGATGTATAAATTCACATATGTGTATATTTTCAGAATATCTTAACTTTAAGACTATTAATTTCTTAGAGAGCTCCACAGTAAATGTTCTCAGTAATTATTAGGCAAATTTGTAGCACCAATGCATTTATATTTACTGAGTTAGAGAAAATGTCACATCTCTTGTTGGAGGTCAGGACCTGGGTGACCGGGTGATTTCTCTTTTTACAGCTTTATACCTTTATGATAAAAAGATAAGCTTTCTGTGGATAGACCGTTGCATTGGTGTAGTGATTAAATGGGCTGTCCTGATACTATCTAGGACACAACATAGTCAGTGGAACACTTGGTTTAGCAAGCAGATGTTTGTTTTGCAAACGGATGTGAACAGCTGTGCTGTTGCTGGGCAATGGGATAATCTGTTGCTGGTCGGATTACTAGCCAGTTCATTGACTGTGATTGTTTTGGTTTTTTCCCCCAAACAACTTACTGGTATTTGTCGATAGTGTTTACATGATGCTCTTAAATTTCTTTATGTTTAAAGTAGATATGGTTGAGAAAAGAAAAAGAACCTGTAGTATTCATAAGTGGACTTTAAAAAAAGAAATACACAGAAGTTATTGTATTCTTTTCTAATTCTTACAGATTAAAGGCATAAACCCACCATATTTGACCAAATATTCAATTGAAACTTTTGTATTTTTGACATTAGGACATAGCCCGGCATGGGTAGCCTAGGAATTTAACACAGACCAACACCTTGTTTGATTGATGATCTGTTTTAGTGGTTGGATCACACCATTACTTACTTTTAGTTATAGTTAACTTGAAAAAAGATCTTAAATATATTCATATTTCAAGAAAAATTGGCATCTATTTAGGTGATTTTCTAGGAAAAACATTAGGCATTGTTATCGGCTGATATTGATAATAACACTGCATCACTGGAAAGTTCCTAAGTGAGTGAAATGACCTGGAAGTTTCTAGGCAACAGCCATTCTGAGCTGCCTGGATTCTCTAAATACCAAGGAAAACACTTCAGTAGGACAGAAAACCAAAAGAGATAACATCACACAGCTGCTTACAGCAGCAATTTTCAAAGGGACACCGCATTAGGAGAATTCATGCCATGTCTAGTTTGTATAAAGTAAACAGTAATTTTATATGTTAATGTTAAGTGGACAAGACAGTGAGACTTGAGTTTTTTTTTGTTGCTGTAGGCATTTTTTCCCCAGTTCCAGTCTTTGCGGTGAATTTATTTTTTGCTGAGCTGTTCACTTTTAAAATCTGCATGAAATGTCATTGTATGACCGGATTGGGCAACCAGATACCGTTTTGATATTCCTTCATCTGACGATAGTAGTTTCACCATGTCAGATCCATCTCAGCAGCTTCAGTTGCTTACCTAACCTCATGAAAGTACATTATCTCAGCCCGTGGTGGTTTTTTAC